>CAUYPK010129685.1:0-13714 GCA_963574355.1 Loris lydekkerianus | reverse complement strand
CCTTTATCCTTTTTTGTTGGGTCCTGGCTCCTCCAAATTTAGTCCACTCTGTGAGTGTCCTCTACTCTCTCTCTTCCTCTTTCTCATCTTCTTTCTTGCAGTTTTTCTCAGTGGGGTTGCTGAATACCTTTATTTTCTCTTCCTGAAATCTACTCCTCAATTTCAATTGCTTCAAGTTCACTTCAGTCCAATCTCCCTCCTTCTAACTACACAGTCTGATGAAAGTTGCCTCTAGTTGGCCATCTTGCACCCTTCCTCCTTCTTTTCTTTTTTACTTTCCTTTCCTTTCCTTTCCTTTCCTTTCCTTTCCTTTCCTTTCCTTTCCTTTTCTTTGAGACAGAGCCTCAAGCTGTTGCCCTGGGTAGAGTGCTATGGCATCATAGCTCACAGCAACCTCCAACTTCTGGGCTCAAGCGAGTCTCCTGCCTCCGCCTCCCAAGTAGCTGGGACCACAGGCGCCTGCCACAACACCCAGCTGTTTTTTGGTTGCAGCCATCATTGTTGTTTGGTGGGCCCAGGCTGGATTTGAACCCACCAGCTCAGGTGTATGTGGCTGGTGCCTTAGCCGCTTGAGCCACAGGTGCCGAACCTTTAGTGCTTTTCTATTCCCTTAATTGTTCCTTGAGAAGAGTACAAACTAGCCCGTTTTATAGAAAGAAGTGGCTGTTGCCAATGCAAAGAATGTGTAGGACATTTGACTTAGATTTGCACTTCTTACTCAACCCTCTCACCTTCACCCCAGGAATTGCAAAATGCAACCAAAGCCATATGCCTTTGGTGATCAGTCCTTAAGACTGCAATAGATGGGGGTGTTAAAGGAAAGAAAACTTTAGTGAGTAAAGTAAGATGTGAGATTCCCCACTTTGTAAAGTTGTAAATTGAGGGTTTCTCCTTTGAAAAATGAGGTAGTCTTCAAAATGCCTGGACTTCCGATCTTTAGATTAAAAAAAATATATTTTTTCCCCTGGAAATATTCACATTTCTAACCTAGAAATCTTTGTAAGAAGCTCAGTACTAGTTTATTACATTTTTATCAGGGAATGACAGAGAAGTTGTGTAATAACCTGGTTTTGACCCTGATAAAGAGTTATTTGCATAAAATACTGATACAAGTATTGAGGAGAAGACGTAGGGGATTATCTGAGGAATTATTTTCTCTTCTTAGTAGGAAAATGAGGTCAAAATTCGTATGCAACTTGTTTCCCTGACTCATTGGCTTCAACTTGCCTTCCTGTGCCATTTCAGAGTAGAAGCTTTTAAAAAAATTAGATCCAGAATTGAATAGGTGTGATATTTCATTAACATTTCATAAAAAAATCAGAGTTGTCTGTTTAACATTTTTATAAGCATCCTAATACCTTCCCTTACAATTTTGCATTTCAAGGATGCCTTTCAGAATGTGTGGCTTGAAATTGCTGGTTGAATATTTTAAAGCTTTAAACATATTTTCCCTACAACTTTGGTTAGGGAGCTGGCAGAATGAGTAGCGGCAACTGTTTTCTAGAGATTCCTCTGAGTGGGTGATTCTCCCAAATGTGATCACCCACATTTGTTTCAAATAGATAGTTCCAAAATGCAAAAGCAAAGTAATCACAGTTACAAATGTAGATAGATTTCTTACAAACATTTTCTAATGCATGCCTAGTCTCCATAATAATGTACAAAGCAGTATAGAGAAAAAAAACAAGTGAAGAAAAATATACTCAGATCACCGTCTATATGAAGTTTTACAAAGATACAGCAGAGCACTACATGTTATCTATGGATGCATGCATGTGTGGTAAAAGTACCAAAACGTGCACGAGAATGACAATCTTCACATCCAAGGCCTCTGTAGACCATAAGAAGGTGAAATTGGGAGAACATACCAGGGGCCTCATTTGTACCTTCTGATATTTTTGGTAAATGTTTTGAATTATAACTTATGTGCAGAAAAGAGCACAAATTAAAAGCATACCCATGTAACCAGTGCTATATCTGTAAAGTTTTGATTCCTCAACTGAGTGGTAGATACTTGAGTATTCATTATATTATTTATGCTTCTTCTTTCTTCTTCTTCTTCTTCTTTTTTTTTTTTTTTTGAAACAGTCTCAAGCTGTCAAGTACTGTGGCATCATAGCTCACAGCAACCTCAAACTCTTGGGCTTAAGCAATTCTGTTGCCTCAGTCTCCCAAGTAGCTGGGACTACAGGTGCCCACCAGAACACCCGGCTATTTTTTGGTTGTAGTTATCATTGTTGTTTGGCAGGCCCAGGTTGCATTCAAACCCTCCAGCTCCAGTGTATGTGGCTGGCACTCTAGCTGCTGAGCTACAGGCACTGAGCCTATCTCTGCTTTTTCTATGCTGGAAATCTTTACTTTAAAGGTTTTTTGTTTAACTCTATGAGGGTCCCAAGTGGTTAGACTGCCAGACCTTGCAGTTCCCTTTCATTTGTAAAAGCCTGTGAAAATCCAGTCAAAAATAGAATATTTGGGAAAAATAGTGAAAAGTTATAACTGCTACAAATAACAATGACATTTTATGTCGTTTTAATATATATTATCATATCAAAATGCAAAAAATTCCCAGTCAATTCAAATGTATTGAATCCAAGTCAACACAATTTTTTGCCACCTCCTAGCTCAATTCTGAATTTCCACAAAACTTGGTGGGGGTTCTGTTACCTGTTACCAGACAATCTCTTGTTTCCTTCCACTGACAGAAAGGACAACCAGATTGAGAAGAGAAACCTGGGCTGAAGATTGTTTTACTTTGGGTGCTACATCTGGTGCCCTCTGCTGGTGGAAGACTCAACTTGTCGAAAACCAGTAGCTGCATTCTTTGGTATCATCAACCCAGGCCATTCTCAATTTATAAACGGAGTGTGCATATTGAAATCCATTGTTTAAAGCTCAGCTGTTTAACATTATGGTTGATAATTCCAGAGTTACCCCCAATATCAATAAAAGAAATTAAAACCTACTCATGCTTCTATGGGAAATGCAACTAATTTGGATCAAATGTTCACCAAGTGTCTCCTATGTGCAAGGTATTACAAAGATGAAAATGTGATTCAGAAAGAGTATCAGCCTCTAATAAAGTTATTTATCTTGTAGGGGGCAATGATACATTAGCATGAGTGACTATAAGAGGCTGTCTGAAATGCCATTTAGATGGGTACACACAGGGAACAGTGAAGACTGAAAAGAGGAAGAAAATACCGCATCTGGGAAGAAGAAACCAGGGAAAAAGCGTTATGAAAGCACTCGAATTTCAGATGAACAATGGCAGTAAAATGGTAGAATGTCTAAAGGAGAAGGAACAACAGAAGCAAAGGCATGGAAGCAGGAAACGGTGGGCTGTGGTCTAGAAATGTTAAACAATCCCTCTTGTTGGGCCAGAGTATGAGGGAGGATCCAGATATGTAACTTGAAGGTCCCGGGCTATCCTTGACAGCAGGAACAGGGACGTCTTGTTGCAACTGCTTGGAGCTGGGCAATGACTCCTCCAGTTCAGGGGAGGAAGGGTGAGAAGTAAAGATGGGGAGTCCGGTGGGTTGAAGGCTGGTAGTTGCTGAGAAAGGATGCTGGGATCTAGAAGAGGTTTTCAGATTTGGAAAAGAAGCCCTGGGTGAGGGCTAGGAAATGAGCAGGAGATAGGGAACAAAAGCCCCCCACTTTCTCCCGTTCTGGCCCCCTTCCTTATTCTCTCCTCCTCCCACCTGGCCAGCCCAAGCAAGAGGCTGGCACTGAAAATGCAAGAGGGTGAAATAGAGAAACTTCAGTGGTGTTAGGACTGGCTGAGGAGGACTGGGGTCTCTTTTTTCTTTCTCCCCCTTGATACTTTTATTGCCCTGAGGGATCGTGGGGGTCTTGCTGGGGTGGGGAGAGGAAGGGTGGCTACAGCAGCTGAGGTAAACAAGTTGGTCTTTGTCACTGCTGCCTCGGTAGGCCCTGGGCTATCCTCCAGCCATGCAGCTAAGGTGGCAGTTCCTAGGTGGCAGGCACATGTGGTTAATCACAGATACATCAAGGAGGCTGGCTGTACTTCAGTGAAGGGAAATGCATTGCTATTTGTGAGTGACATTCCCTGTATAGGAGGAGAGAGCAATTGCCTATCATCAGAGAGGCTAAGGAGGCATGAGTTTCAAACTCAATTTGTGGAAGAATAACAATAAAGGCTCGGTGCCCGTAGCTCAGTGAGTAGGGCACCAGCTATATACACCAGGGCTGGCAGGTTCAGGCCAGCGAAGACAACAAAGACAACTGCAACCAAAAAATAGCCGAGCATTGTGGCGGGCACCTATAGTCCCAGCTACTTGGGAGGCTGAGGCAAGAGAATCACTTAAGCCCAAGCATTTGAGGTTGCTGTGAGCTGTGACGCCAGGGCACTCTACCAAGGGTGACATAGTGAGATTCTGTTCCAAAAAAAAAAAAGAACAATAAAACAGCTAGCATTTAAGCCTGGTGTGGTGGTGTTCACCTGTAACCCCAGCTACTTGGGAGGCTGAGGTGGGAGGATTACCTGAGGCCAGAAGTATGAGGCCAGCCTAGGCAACATAGCAAGACCCAGATGTAAAAGTATAAATAAGACATATCAGGTGGTCTCCATAGCTGACATATCAAACCTGGCCCAGGCCAGCTAAAACAACAATGACAACTGCAACAACAACAACAACAACAACAAAAAATAGCCAGGCATTGTGGCGGGTGCCTGTAGTCCCAGCTACTTGGGAGGCTGAGGCAAGAGAATTGCCTAAGCCCAAGAACTGGAGGTTGCTGTGAGCTGTGACACCACAGCACTCTACCCAGGGTGACAGCTTGAGATTCTGTCTCAAAAAAAGAAAAAAGAAAAAAAAAAGAAGACGTATCAAAACACAAGGAGTGCAGATCCATCCCTGAGGTTGAACCAACCTGAGTTTGTCTTTTCTCTACCACTTACTAGCTCAAGCATAGTACTTGACCCAGAGTGAGAACTTAGTAAACATGGAACAAATACTAATCAATTAACCAATCAATTATTAGTAATTAATATTAATAAATATCACTATACATGTGCAAACCTGTGAAGCAGGTGCTGTTATTATCCTTATCTTATAAGTGAGGAATTTGATACCTTGAGAAACTAAGAAATTTGTACACGTTTACACAGCTGCGAAGTGGCAAAACCTGAATTCAAAAGCCAGTTGGCAGGACAGAGTGTCTCTTAGGTCCGACGAAAACGTTCTAGAAATGGAATGGATAATAGTGCTCATTGTGTAACATTTTGAATATATTTAATACCTTGATTTATATACTTGAAAGTGGTTAAAATGGTAAATTTTATGTTATGTATCCTTTACAACACTCCCCCCCCCCCCACACACACACACATACACACTAAAACCCAGCTGTCAGACACTGGAACTTTAAGCACCGTGTGCTATATTTGTGACCTATCAGTGAACATTGATCAAGTTGTCTACTGTTTAGAACCCCCTCCAATCTCATAGAACAAAAAACTAGATTTGCAGTCAAAAGACCTCTGTTCAAATACCACATCTGCTTCGTACTAATTGTGTTATCAGGGAGTGGCTAAGACTTGTCTGGGTTTTCTCAGGCTAAAAGGGGGAACAAGTCCCTCTGCAGGGTTTCACATCAATTGCTGACACAAGGGTCCCCATTATGTTGCTGGTTGACCTTGGGGAGAGAGGGCCCAGGCAGCTTTGACTCCTGACCAAAAGGGCAAGTAAGCTCTGGGCCAGTTTACCCATTCTTCTTTATTCCTTTCACCAAAGTGAAATGAGGCAGCTACTGGGTGTGGACTTCTAAAAGGAAGCGAGACAGCTACTGATAGGGGAACTTGAGGAGGGCCCTCTTGGAAAAGGGAAGGAAGATGAGCTCATATTGAGATAAACCGTTTTCAGGAGGTTTAAACTAGATAAAGCCTGTATTTTCGTATTTCTTGAGAAAGAGATCCCCACTACAAACAATCCTACTAGCTACTTCTCCTGCAAAAGTGATCGCTCTTTTACCCAAGTTTCTCTGAGAGGAAAAAGCTGCAAATCCCTGTTAGGTTCTTTGATCCCTCTGCGACTTTGCACGGTACTCGATGGACAGAAGGACTTGATCATAGCTGAACCTCCAAATATGTGGTGCCATTTGTAAGAGAAGAAACATGAGGACATTCGTCCCCTTCCTATTCTCCAGATCACTTCTCCTCCTGCTTCAATTTCCCTAAAGCTGTCACTACCTGTGTTCGGGAATGGAGAAATATAACTAGCAGGTGCTGCCCTCTGCTGGCACGCAGGCCTCATCAGAGGCTGCACAGCCAGACTTGGCTTCTCCAAGATGTTTTTTTGTGTTAATGGTTTGGAGCACGTAAAGTGTTTCTGATAAAAAACATTCAGGGTCCCAGGCTGCCCACCCAAGTACATTTATCCTGAGAGGAAAGCTTGCCTGGTACAGCCTAGAGAGGTACAGAATGCCTGTTATTTTCCTCTTCTGGCCCTATAAACTAGGCTCAGTCTGTTCAGAGAAATACAAGGATGGAACAGGTCCGTTGGAGCAGTGAATGCCTGTGTCAGTGATTTCCAACCCGTGCGCCGTGGCACACGTGTATGCCGTAAGAAGATCTTAAGTGTGCTGCAGAAAAGTTTAGAGATGATTAGTCAAATTAATTTCTAAAGCAGCTCAAAGCACAGTAAGTGTATTTATTTTTTTACTCTTTTTTTGTGCTTTTTTTTTTTGTTGTTGTTTGTTTGTTTGTTTAGCAGGCCTGGGCCAGGTTTGAACCTGCCATCCCAGGTGCATGGGGCTGGTGCTCTAACCATTGAGCATAGGCACTCCCTCCTTTTTGTAATCAACATAATTTAAGTTTGCTGAGGAAGTTTAACTGCAAGTTCAAGTGTGCTGTGAGATTAAAAAGGTTGAACAACACGCATGTTCTCGCTGCGTCTCTTTCAGCTTCACTTCAGGTGTAATATTTCCACTTCTCTTGGTTCCCTGAGCCCCAGTTGGCATGGCACATTGGTTCCTAATGAACCCCTCTGTCTCCTTCTGCTGCCATGCCCTGCTGTAGCCCTGTCCCTCCATCTGGATCTCAGCAAGCTCTCAAATGTCATTCTGTTACTGTCCTGACACTCTCATCCCCACACCTTCTGTCCATCCTCCTCGACTTGGCTAACCAGGTCTCCAAGGCTGGGGACGCTGAGGACCACCTAATAACCCCTCAGAAAATGGTGTTTAAACTCCGTGCCCTGTGCCTCAGTGATAGGCAAGGAAGCTGTGGGACTATTCTCACAGTCATCTTCACCTGTCCCCTTTGTTGCTGCCACTTAAGAGATTAACAAGAGGCCAGGCACAGTGGCTCATGCCTATAATTCCAGCACTCTGAGAGACAGAGGTGGGTGGATTGCCTGAGCTCAGGACTTTGAAGGCAGCCTGAGCCAGAGCGAGACTCCATCTCTTAAAATGGCCAGGCAGTGGGCAGGCACCTGTAGTCCCAGCTATTCGGGAGGCTGAGGCAAGAAAATCACCTAAGCCCAGGACTTGGAGGTTGCCATGAGCTATGATGCTACGCCACTCTACCCAGGGTGACAGAGTGAGACTGTCTCAAAAAATAAATAAATAAATAAAATATTAACAAGGGAAACCACTAGATTCAGATGCTCAGATACAATTTTAACTGGAAACACTAGGTTGTGAGAGAATACTGAATAAGTCACATCCTTTGTACCCTAGCTAAGACCCCTTTTGCAAACCAGAGTATGTCGAAATTATGCTGGAATGATGTGAATGATGCTGGAATTTTTCAGATTCCCAAACTGCTTTAAGAAACATGCCACGGCTCTACTTGCCAGGATAAAACCAAACCCAAAGGAAACTGGGTTCCTTTTGCCCGTGAAATGAATCAGCGGGCCATTTCTTCAGTCTCAAGGGGATCAACGAACAAACTGTTTGCCAGAGTGACCATAACATTTTACATTCCCATGAGTAATGTATGAATGGTTCGGTTTCTTGATGTCTTCATCAGTATTTGGAGTGGCCACTATTTTTTATTTTGGCTATTCTGATAGCTAGGTAGTGATCTTGTGGTGGCAAATTGAATTTCTCTGATCTGATAATTAACAATGTTGAATATCTTTTCAGGTGTTTATTCCCCACCTGTGTATTTTTTTTTTTTTTTTTTTTTGAGACAGAGTCTCATTATGTCACCCTCGGTAGAGTGCTGTGGCATCACATCTCACAGCGACCTCCAACTCTTGGGCTTAAGCAATTCTCTTGCCTCAGCCTCCCAAGTAGCTGGGACTACAGGTGCCCACAACAACCCCTGGCTATTTTTTTGTTGTAGTTGTCATTGTTGTTTGACAGGTCTGGGCCAGGTTCGAACCTGCCAGCCCTGGTGTATGTGGCTGGCACCTTAGCCGCTGAGCTACAGGTGCCGAGCCCATCTGTGCACTTTTGAACTCCTGGCCTTGAGCAGTCTTTCTGGCCTCCTGAGTTGTTGGGATTACAGGCATGAGCCACTGCTCCCTGGGGCCCATCTGGATATTCTCTTCAGTGAAGTTTCTGTGCATTACCTTGCCCATTTACTAACTGGATTTATTTCATGTTGAGTTTTGTAAGTTTTTTTATGTTTTTTAGATATGAGTACTTTATCAGATACATAGCTTGTACATATTTTCTCCTAATCCATAGTTTGTCTTTTTATTCTTTGCACATGGGCTTTCACAGAGCAAAAGTTTTAAATTTTGATGAAGTTCAAGTTATCTATTTTTCCTAAATCTGCCTAGCCCTAGACCCCAGAGATTTTCTCCTGTTTTTTCCTTAAAATTTTAGTTTTTTTTTTTTTTTTTTTTTTTTTTAATTTCAGGTTAATTCAAGGGTACAAAGAATTAGGTTACAGTGTTTGCATCTGTTAGGTAAAGTCCCTGTTGTAGTTGTGTCCCACCCCCAGGAGGTGTGTCATATACCCCCCACATTGTGCCCATTAAGTGAGAGCACACCAGTTCAATCCCCCTCCCTCCTTCCATTTCTCCCCTCCTACCCTACCCCTTGCCCCTTCTTGTATTAAATTGAGTTCTAAAAGTTTTTGTTTGTTTGTTTTTTCTTTTTGGAGACAGAGCCTCACTATGTCACCCTCAGTAGAGCACTGTGATGTCACAGCTCACAGCAACCTCAAACTCTTGGGCTTAAGTGATTCTCTTGCCTCAGCCTCCCAAGTAGCTGGGACAGACGCCTGCCACAACACCTGGCTATTTTTGTTGTTGTTGTTGTTGTTGTTGTTGTTGTTGTTGCAGTTGTCATTGTTGTTTAGCTGGCCCGGTCTGGTTTTGAACCTGCCTGCTTCGGTGTATGTGGTCAGCGCCCTACCCACTGAGCACAGGCACCAAGCCCTAAAAGTTTTATAGTTTAACATTTTACATTTATGTCTGTGATCCATCCGGACTTAGTTTTTGTATAGGTGTAAGACTTAGATTGAGGACAATTTTTTGTTAAGCCATTGGATGTCCAGTTGCTCCAGTACCGTTTGTCGAAGATAGTATCCTGCCTTCATTGAATTATTTTTTGTATCTTTGTCAAAATCACATATTTTTGTGATCCTATTTCTGGGTTCTCTATTCCGTTCCTTTGATCTCTATTCTGATCCAGTGATCCATGTATTTCTCCCTCTACCAATGTCACACCGTCTTGATTAAAGTGTTTCCCTTCACTTGTTCAAGATTATTTTAGCTATTTTAAGGCCTGTGTTATTCCACATAAATTTTAGGATAAGCTTGTCTACGTTGACAAAAAACTTTGCTGGGATTTTGATAAAGATTTTATTAAATCTGTAGACCAACTTGGGGAAAATTGATATCTTTACTATGCTGAATCTTCCACTTTTTTAAACATAGCATGTCTCTGCATTTATTTAGTTCTTTAATTTCTTTTATCTGTGTTTTGTAATTTTAGGCATATGAATCCTGTGCATGTTTTGTTAAGTGTATACCTAAATATTTCCTTTTCTTTGGAGTGATTGTAAATAGTGTTGCGTTTTTACTTTTAGTTTCTTATTTACTGTTGGTACATAGAAATGTTGACTTTTGTATGTTGCTATCATATCCTGCAACCTAACTGAACTCACTTTTTAGTTCTAGGGATTTTGGGGGGGGGGGAGATTCCTTGATATTTTCTACATAAAGAATTATGAACTTGGAAAATAGAAATAAAACTACTACTTCTTTTCTTATGTGTATGCCATTTTTTTATTTCAGTTTTTGGCTGGGGCTGGGTTTGAACCCACCACCTCCAGCATATGGGACCGGCACCCTACTCCTTTGAGCCACAGGTGCTGCCCATGATGTGTATGTCTGTTTTAATTTCTGTTTCCTACCTTAGTGCAGTAGGTAGAATTTCTAGTATCATGTTGAGTAAGAGTAGTGAAAGAGGACATCCCTGTGTTGTTCCTGACGTTAGGGGGAACGTATTCCATCTTTCACCATTAAGTATAATGTTAGTTATTTAACCGATTGTGACAATTTCTTTCCATTTCCAACTTGCTGAGAGTTTTTATCATAAATAATTGTTGGATTTTATCAAATGCTTTTCTTGTATAAATCAATACGATCATATCATTTTTCTTCTTCAGCCTATTGGTACAATGGATTACATTGATTGGTTTTTGAATGGTCAACCCCTTGCATACTTGAAATAAATCCCACTTGGATATTCTGTATAATTCTTTTAATACATTGTTGCATTTGATTCATTATTTTTTGAGGATTTTTATGTCTAAGTTCATTAAAAATTTTGATCTGTAGTTTTCTTTTTCTTGTACTTTTTCTATTTTCCGTATCAGAGTAACACTGGCTTCATTAAATGACTTGGAAAGTATTCTCTGCTCTTTTGTTTCTAGATTAGTATTCTTCCTTAAGTGTTTGGTACAATTCTCTAGCAGAACTATCTCAGCCTGAAGAACTTTTTCAGGAGCTTTCAAATTATAAATTCATAATTCAATTTGTTTAATGTTTATAGGGCTACTCACATTCTTTATTTCATTTTGGCGGAGTTTTGATAGTTTGTGTGTTTTAAGGAATTGGCCCATTTCCTTCTAGATTGTCAGATGTATGAGAGTAAAGTTGTTCAAGCTATTCCCATTTAGTAATAGCCCCTATTCCATTTCTGATCTTAGTGATTTGTATCTTCTTTTTTGACAGTATTGCTAGATGTTTATCAATTTTATTGTATTTTTCCAAATAATCTACTTTTTCTTTCATTTTTTTTTTTTTTTTAGACAGAGGCTCACTCTCACCCTAGGTAGAGTGCCATGGCATTATAGCTCACAGCAACCTCCAACTCCTGGGCTCAAATGATCCTCTTGTCTCAGACTCCTAAGTAGCTGTGACTACAGGCGCCCACCTCAACACCTGGTTAATTTTTAGACCGTGCCTTGCTCTTGCTCAGGCTGTTCTTAAACTCCTGACCTCCAGCAATCTACCTGTCTCAGCCCCCCAGAGTGCTAGGATTACTGGCGTGAGCCACCGCACCTGGCCTATTTCATTGGTTTTTGTCTGTTGTTTTCCTGTTTTCAATTTATCAGTTTCTGTTCTTTATTTTTGTCCTTATGCTTGCTTTGGGAGTTTGTTTTACTCTCCCACTTTTAGTTTTAGGTTTGTTTGTTTGTTTTTATTTTTTGAGACAGAGTCTGACTCTGTTGCCCAGGTTAGAGTGCCATGGCATCAGCCTAGGTCACAGCAACCTCAAACTCCCAGGCCCAGGCAATCCTCCTGCCTCAGCTTCCCGAGTAACTGGGACTACTGGTATCTTCAGGGATACCCAGCTAGATTTTTATTTTAGTAAAGACAGGGTCTCACTCGTGCTCAGACTGGTCTTGAACTCCTGAGTTTAAGCAATCCTCCTACGTCAGCCTCCCAGAGTCCTAGGATTACAGGTGTGAGCCACTGTACCTGCCCTTTAGTTTCTTGACGTAGGAATTTACATCTCTAATGTAAGCATTTGTGCTATAAATTTATCATTCAGCACTGCATTACCTGCATCTCACATATTTTGATATGTTGTACTTTTGTTTCCATTCTGTGTATTTATTTTCTGTGAGATTTACTCCTTGCCCTATACATTACTTAGAAGTGTTTGCTTTAATTTCTACATGTTTAGAGGATTTTCCCATTGTCTTTCTGTCACAGATTTATATTTTGATTTCATTATTATGAGTTGAACACACTAGATCTAATTTCAATTCTTTTTGATATGTTGAGATTTGTTTTATGGCCCAGGATATAGTTTGTCTTGGTGAATATTGCATGCATTCTTTAAAAAAATGTATATTCTGCTATTGTTGGGGTGGGTAAGTGTTCATTTTGTATAGATCAATTTGATACTGTTGGTTGATTCTGCTGTTCAGCTCTTCTCCCATATCCTTGATGAGCTTAGGCCTATTAGAACTATTAGTTTCTGAGAGAGGGTGTCAAAGTCCCCAACTATAATTGTGGACTTACCTATTTCTCCTTTCACCGCTATCAGGTTTTGCCTCAGGTATATTGAAACTCGGTTGTTTGATTTGTATACATTATGATGTTTTCCTGACAGTTTGATCCTCTTATATTACTGTAATATCCCCTTGTCTCTAGTAATTACTTTTTGCTCAGCTCAGAAGTCTACTTTATCTTGTATTGATACAGCAAGTATTGTTGATGATTTTTTTTTTTCTTGAGACAGAGTGCCATGGCATCTGTCTAGGTCACAGCAACCTCAAGCTTTTGGCCTCAAGTGATCTTCCTGCCTCAGCCTCCCCAGTAGCTGGGACTACAGGTGCCTGCCACAGAACTTCACTAATTTTTCTATTTTTTCGTACAGACAAGGTTTTCACACTTTCTCAGGCTGGTCTTGAATTCCTGAGCTCAAGCAATCTTCCTGCTTTGGCCTCCTAGAGTGCTAGGATTATAGGAGTGAGCCACCATACCTGGCCCCCATGCTGTTGATTTTTATTAATGTCTTCATGATAGATCTTTTGTCCCCTCCTTTTACTTTCAACCTACTTATATTATTGACCTTGAAGTGAGTTTCCTATAATCAGTAAATAGTTGGGTCATATTTTTAAATTCACTCTGATAGTCTCTGTATTTTTCTTTTGTTTTATTAAGAGACAAGTGACTCACTATGTCATCCAGGCTAGAGTGCAGTGGGAAGATCATAGCTCACTACAGCCTCAAACTCATGGGCTCAAGTGAAGTGATCCTTCTATCTCAGCCTTCTAAGTAGCTAGGAGTACAGGCCCATGCCACCATGCCTAGCTAGTTTTTAATTTTTTTTGCACAGCCTAGGTATTGCTATGTTGTCCAGGATGGCTGGTCTCAAACTCCTGGCCTCAAGCAATCCTCCCACCTTGACCTTCCAGAGTGCTAGGATTACAGGTATGAACCACTGCACCCTGACTCTGTCTTTGAATTAGTATATTTAAACCTTTTACATTTAAGGTAATAACTGATATGCTGGCACTTAAGTCTCTGATTTTATTATTTGTTTTCCATCTGTTTCCTCTGGTTCTCATTTCTCTGTTTACTTTTTCTTACCTTTCTGGTGGTTACTTAATATGTTTTAGGACTTCATCTTGAATTATTTCTAGTGGTTTTTTTTTTTTTTTTTTTTTTTTTTTTTTTATACAGGTTTTTATTTTTTAAACGTTGGTATCATACAAAAAAATAAAACACCACACCAAAAAAAAACTAGAGGCTTGCGAGTTATATTTTGTAGG
>CAUYPK010129683.1:0-26497 GCA_963574355.1 Loris lydekkerianus | reverse complement strand
AGGGGAACTGGCGCACGCACGTGAGGTGACGGAGGAGTGGAAGGGGAACTGGCGCACGCACGTGAGGTGACGGAGGAGTGGAAGGGGAACTGGCGCACGCACGTGAGGTGACGGAGGAGTGGAAGGGGAACTGGCGCACGCGGGTGACGTGACGGAGGAGTGGAAAGGAGTCCACGGACAGGCGCACGCAGGTGACACGGCGGAGGTGGCACTTAGGCTGGAGCGGCCCCTGTGTGCAGAGCAGCCTGCTCAGGCAGGGCCTGGTGCCTATTCACGGGATCCTCATGGCACCTGTATGGGACACAGATTGGAGAGTCCCCACACCTCCATGCCTTAGATGTTAACGCTTGCATTTCATGTTTTATTTCAAAAATTATTTATTAACTTTAAGGTGCTGGATTCGATGCTTTATTATCTCAGACCATTTATTTCATGTCCCTGATGCATGGACATGATTTTTTTAAAATAATCTAGTACTGATGAAATGAGCTACCGCAGAGGTTAAACCATGGTAGGCTCGTAATAGAGGCTGTATCCACTTACTCCTTCGTATCTTCTTTCCTGGGGAATGTGGTGATAACCCACACTGCTGTCCTCCAGGGTCTCACGTGGAAGGGGGAAGGTAGTGTAAGGTAGTTACTGAGTGCTTTCTCAGCACACCACGCACGTAAGTGCTCTTCACTTCTGGGAAGCAAATCTTACTGTTATGTTTTGATGGACAACAAGAATAAGAGTAAGAACAAATAAACCGCCGGTGCTAACAGGGAAGATTAAGTGAGCTCATTGTCCCATCGACATAGGTGACCACACAGTCCATGCCGTCTTACTACAGCCCATCTCCACTCTGCAGCAGCTGTTCCAGTCATAGCAGATGGGAAAATGTCATTTGCAAAGAATAAAAACACCACAAAATATAAGATATTATAATTTCAAAGTCAGGAAGAAAAAAAATGCAAATCTGACCATTGAGGACCACGCTGGTATTCCATGTAAATCATATTTCATAATTGTAGATAAAGTTTTTGCTATTCTGTAGTCTGTGTGAGTAGATAAACAATTCCAAAAGCAAGAAATGAAACAGGTATCAAATATTTGAATGGCCTCAAAATTTTGCAAAAATAGCAAGCATTTTTAAATATAGACTCTCCTTCCAACTTTGGTAACTGAAGAATATGGACAGGATTACAATTGATGAAAATATTCACAATACTGATTCTCTTTATTTAAAACAAGCAAGTAATTTCTGAAGCCATCATACCTTCCAAAGTATCTGATTTAGCATTCCTTCCAACAGGCAAAGCAATTACTTATTTCTTGAGAATGACAGAAACATACCTGCATGGACAGTACAGGCTGTCCTACCAGGTGGCAGCAAGTAACAAGTAGAAATGAATCTTCCTTCATAACTGCTACTGGAATAAAACCAGTTCTGAAAACTTCTTTTTTTCCTTACCCTAGAACAAACAAACAAACAAAAATATAATGAGTGTGCCCCTCTTGCATGGAAAATATTTAAAGAAGCTCTTATATTTAAAGTCAGATGTTTGTTCCTCCCTTCCATTGTCTTCCTTGGGGAAAGGGAAGTTTGGATGAATCTGAACATTGCTTATAATTGCTGTACTTCAAATTGCCGTATCTTAGTCTTTGACATTTCATCAGTGCCATGCATTGAAGAAAAATGCTCCTTAATAGGGTAGCGTTTAAAATAAGAAGCCACAGCCTCGTCATTATTATTAGCACAATGGAATGGTTGGCTGGAATCAGCCATCCAAGCTGTGGAGGGGCTTGAAGTTAATTACATTGCCTTAGACAATACTTGGTCTTTACAGTCCCAGTTATCTCCACACACAGTTAGCTCTATTTTTTTGTTATTGTGTAATGTCCCATTAATCACAGTTACATTTTCCCCTGCTTTGTGATTCGTCATCCTTTCCCCCTGAAACAACTTCCGTTCTCCAGGACTCAAGATAAACCACTAATTTCAAGTGGCAGTGGCCAACGTTGGCTATCACGGTGGTGGCGCCTGAATGAGGAGAGTCAGTGGTAACAGATGCAGACTCTGGGCACTTCAGCCGATTCAAATTATCCTCAGTGATTGGGTTCAGGAACGTGGGTAGAGATCAAATACGACAATTACAGAATGAACCCTTGAAATGAGGCCGAAGGAGCCTTTGGAACCTACCCAGCCATTATTCATTTGAAAAGATGACAAAGTGAAGTACTTGGAGGGCTGGGAAAGAGCAAGCAGCAACGGTGTAGGCTGAGTGTGGGGAGACTAGTTCTGACTCTCACTTTAAGAAGGGATATCTGTGTGACATTGAGTGAGTCATCCATCTTCATCAGCTTGAGGTTCTTTTCATCAACCTGAGTCTTGGAACAGGGCACATGTCCAAGCATTTGCTGTTGTTGTTTTTCGTTTTCTCAAACTTTGATTATTGGTAGAATGAGGCTTCCCTTTAATAACATATCAACAAAAGTATTCTATGAAACATGTTGAAATATTTTTGAAGATTGAAAAAATGATTCCTTGAAGGATAAATGGATACCTGTGTCCAGCTGTGAGTTGCAACTTCTTCCCCTTATCAAGAAGAATTTGACAGTCAGCTGGCTGGTGGCCCGAGGAGAGGGTGACAACTCCCTGCCAGCCAATGTTTATTTTCTTTTCTATCTGCTGCCAAATGGCCAAAAATCCCTCTTAACCCTCCAGCTAATTACTTTATACAATTTAGTAGCATAAGAATGAAACTGCCCATACAATTCCCCCAAGGTACTTTCTTTAGTTTGGTAAAATGAATTATTATGTGACAAAGGAATTATTAAGTAGCCAACTCCAACAGGAAATTTCTAGAGACATAGTCTATTGACAGAAATTTCAGGGGTATAGACCAATCACTGTTTTACTAAATTAATATTGTTAGACAAATATGATGCTTTGATTAAGTCTACTTTATCACAGCAATTCTAAAACTTAAGAAGAAGCAGTGCAGAAATATTTGCTCTCTGATTTTATTACCTACACTGATCCATTCATTTATTATAATGCAGGCCACCTAGCACTGTCACTGTGTTTTGTTTTGTTCTGTTTCACTTTGTTTTTAATGAACTTGTTAAGATAGCATCTGGATCTTACATATCTGGAAATAGTTTCTAGCATAATCCCTAGACAGAGTGCTCAAAAAACTGTCCTTGGCAAAACATCGTATTGTCCAGTGAAGTCTTACTGAAGCAGTGTGTATTTTCCACCTCTGAACCTCACTGCCAGGACTTATGAAGAGCTCCTGATTGCCAGTTGTTTGATTCTAGGAAGTTAATAACAACTGCAATCGTACATTGTCTGAAGTGGGCCAGAAACCACACGTGCATCAATATTAAACTTAGTAACATTCGTGCAAAGCAACTTCCACTTGCCTTTTATAGATAAGAGAATTGAGACCTGGAGAAGTTAGTTTGTGTATGAAGCTACAGCACCTGTATATGCTGCAGAGAGGGACTTGAGACCCACACCCCGGTTATTTGCTCCCAGGGTCTATGTACTTTCTACCACCTAGTGCTGCTACGGCACGTAAAGTGTTGGATTTAGGTTTACTTGGAATCATGGGTTTAATCTACATGAGACTCTGAGGAAACCATTTCTCTCTTATAGCCAGTATATCAGCTCCTGTAAGACCTTGAATAAAGAACTGATAAAGATGAAAGGGAGCACGGGGAACATTTAGACCAGACAAGAATGGGCTGCACGTGGCTTTTGAAAAACTATCTGTACCTTTGTAAAGATCAGTCTTCTCAACCAGGAACAATTTTGTGTTTCACAAGACACTTGTCGATGTCTGTGGATATTTTTTTTAGTTACTACAACCAAGGGGTGCTATGGGCATCTGATGTATAAAAACCAGGGCTGCTTCTAAAGACCCAGCAATGAACAGGAAACAAACAATAGCTATCTTCCCCCAAACACACACATACACACACAGACACCATGGAGTACCACTTAGTGATAAGAAAGATGTCATAAAGTCTCTTGCAGCAGCCTGCACAGCCCTGGAACCTGTCACCCCACCTGGAGTGACCCAGGAATGGAAGACACAATCATTGCATCTTCTCACAGATAAGTGGGAGCTAAACTAGGCTGCACAAGGCTCACAAGAGTGGGACAGGGGACACTGGAGGCACAGAAGGCGGGTGTTGGGTGTGGTGAGGGATGAAAACTTACCTATGGGGTACAAAGTACACCACTTGGGTGCCAGCTACACCAGAAGCCTGGACTCCACCACTATACAACATACACACGGAACACAACTTCTACCCCTTATATCTATTAAAATAACCTATAGTAAATATCATCATAATATAACATTGAAATCCAAGGTAGCAGATGTAATTGAACTTAAAATAAATGTGGCTTTTTAAATAAATAACCAAGACAAGTGTATGGGCTTTGTAGATGGATCACTTTCTGTAAGAGATGAAAGCGTGCTGATGGGAGATTCTAGTGAGATCCATGTGAGGTGTTCAAGACATGTGGTTTGTACTTGAGATACACACCAGTCTGAAGGGTGAGTGCAGGCATATCCTATACTCTTGCCATGATGACTGCAGTGTACATAATTATACGCTCACAATGGCTACAGCCGTGCTGACGTACAAGGCATGCACCTCTGACCGCTGCGTCAGTAAGTCTCGTCAGGCTGTGCTGTGATGCTAAACACCACTCCCTCTGCCCAGTGGCTTCCCACAACAAAGGGATTCCTGTCTGGCCTCTCAGGAGCCACAGTTTGTTATGGACCTGCTCAGAGACTTTCCCATCTGCAGCTGAGCCTGAAGAATCAGCCCTTAACTCAGTCTCCTGGTAAAATGAAAAGAAAACAATATTCAGCCCTGCCAGGGCTCCTAAAGCTCCTGTCTGGATGTGGCAAAGTCATTCCACCTCCCTCCACTGACGACAATCAGTGGCGGGCCCACCTTGACCTCAGTGCATGCACCTGTCCACATCTGCAAGGAGAGAAGCCACACGTCACACCTGATACCTGGAAATGCAAATTATCTTAAAAAAGGATGTGGGAAAAAAAGAAAAAAGCAGTAACAAACACCACATACATGTGATTGTAGCCGGAAGTCTGTGAGAATCCGCTTCTTATGTCCCTCGCTGCTCAGGCTGGTGCCGCTGTCTCTAAGACCCTCCCACTGTTTATTACCTGACAACCTCTATGAATAATCTCGTAACCTGGATGAAGGGACTCAGTACCTTCTTTGTCTTCTCATAGCATTTTTTTCCTACGCTCCTCCTATAAAATTAATCAGATGCCACGATGATCTCGTATTTCTGTTTGGTTACCTCTGCTTCCCTGTAAACTGCTCGAGACTGGGACGAGGGAATGATTTCTTTGAGACCTGGGTTAAGAAAATTTAAACCTTCAGTGAATACGTGATAAACTAAGGGCAGGATGCCCCAGGACCCACCAAAATTGGTTGTTGTGTCTTATTGGACAGCCTTCCCTCTCCCCTCCTTCCCTGCCTTCCTCCTAACTTTAATGAACATTGGTTAAAGTGTCAACAGTGTAGCATAGAACAATGACAGATAAAGCATTTTGTGTATCATTTGGGGACCCACAGTTAACTGGAAGATAGACATACCTGAAAAAAAAATTTATGACTTAACTTTAATAAATAATGTCCAGGCTGATGACTCTAACATAAAACTAGAATCTGACAGTCTATATTTTACCAGCAATTCAATCACAGGACTTTCCATATAACAACTCAGGGAATTGTGAATGGCATTATCTTTATTGTAAAATGTCTGAGGGAATTCTGAACAAATTACCTTTCCGTCAAAATTCTTTGGGTACGTCTTATGGTTGACATATTTGCTTTCAATGTTCAACAGCTGTCCTTTGTAGCTCACACAAGACAATCATTCCCTCATAAGTCTATTTTGTGTTGTTTATCACACTTAGTCATTGGCTTAAAAAAACAACAACTCAGCTTATTATTATCACAGTGTTCATCAAATTATCATTAACGTATTGACCCTGACACATTACAGTTATCACCAAATTGTTGGTTGTTAATTAAATAATAACATACACTATAAGTGTTAACAATGTGCCGTATCCCACAAGGACCCATCTGAATGTGATCAAAATAAGAATGAGCTGTTTTCATCAGCCAACTGCCTGGTTGAGAGCAGAAAAAGAAAAAGAAACATGTTTTCCAGACAGAAAGAGTTGTGCCAGAACAAAAAGTACCTTTGCAGTAACACAATTTTGAGGATAATGAAATAGCTACAAGTTTTGGCATTCTGTTCAAATCACACAAATCCTCTGGGGAAAGGTGAGGTGCTAATCTCCACTGGTAAAACAAAATTTGATTTTTTTTCTTTAAAACAGGATTTGTCCATCATATGGGTTGATTAGGCTTGTGGACTACGGAGAGTTAGCTGATAACTTAATACTCTAACATTTTGGATGCTTTTGAGAAGGACAGTGGACTCTGTTCTCTGAAATGACTCAATTACTGTCCTGGGAGTAAATTCCTCTCCCCCCATCACCCTTTTCACTCTTTGTGGTTGCAGAAAGACTGCAGGTAGATTCTGAGTGTTACATGTCAGAAAAAATCCTAATTGCTGTCTTCCAAAGATGGTGAATGAACCTGAAAGAAATTGGAAACAAGGCAAGTTTCCAATTAGCAACTAGTTAGCAACTCATGGTTGCACGAGCTCTACTGCACAGAGGATTGCAACAGGATTGCAACAAATGTGAATGTTACCACATACAGGTTGGGTGTTTGAGGGCCGCACCACACGGTGCTTCTGTCTCAGATCTCTCCTAGGTTTACAGACAAGATATTGGCCAGCTGTAACCCTAGCACTCTGGGAGGCTGAGGTGGTAGATTGCTTAAACTTAGGAGTTCAAGACCAGCCTTAAAAAGAGCAAGACCCCATCTTTACTAAACAAAGAAAAACTATGGGGGCATTGTGGCTGACACCTGTAGTCCCAGCTACTTGGGAGATTGGGGCAGGAGGATCATTTGAGTCCAGGAGTTTGAGGTTGCTGTGAGCTAAGACAATGCCAGGACACTCTACTCAGGGTGACAGAGTGAGACTATTTTTTTAAATAAACAAATAAATAAAAAACACTGGCCAGGCCTGAGCTGGCAATTCTTGCCTAGAGGTGGGGAGGATCCACTCCCTTGCTGTGTCAGTCACAGGGACGGCAGAGCAGGCTGGCTGTTGACAGAAGTTCTTGACTCCTCCAGGCAGGCGTCTCTCCACAGGATTGTCCAGATCTCCTTTGTGGCATGGCTTTTCCAGAGTAAGTGACCTAAGAAAGCAGGACGCACAGTGGCAAAGATTATTCCCACCAAGTTATTCATGTAATTGGCATGTAGACTAGAGTTCCTCTCGGTGGGCACTGTTGACATTTGGGGCAGATAAGCATTTGTCATAGGAGCTGTTTTATGCATCATGGAAGGTTTGGCATCACCCCTGGCTTCTGTAAGAGGCCACCCTCACTTCCCCTCCCCAGTTATAACAACCAAAGTCCCCGGACACTGTCCAATGTCTCCAGGCAGTAAAGTGGCCCTTGGTTAAGAACTATTTGAAGCTGTTAGTATATCCAGTACTCAACTTCTGGAAGAAAACAGCATGGATGAAAACCAAGTTTAGAGGTAGAAAAAATAATTTAGAAGAAGAAACAATGTTCCTGAAATTGACACAGTCTTGCTGCATACCCCAAGTTGAAACCCACTATCATTTCTCCTGGAAATAGTGAATAATCATTTCCTATGGGTCTGCGATAATGAAAGTTGTAGAGAAAAAAGTAAACGGAATGTGGTCCTGTGCTAAAGAAACTGTTTTTTGTTGCCATTGTCTCGTGTTTTCCATTTCTCATCAGTCACATTTACTAAAAACTCAAAAGGAAAAGTGGAGGTAAGAAAAAAAAATTAAAAAACAATTTTCCACAGCACACAAAGCCATTTCTTTAACAACACAAATTCATCACTCAATAAATGTTTCCACTGGAAAGTTTATGTGCCTTACTACAGGAGTCAAAGTATCATAGTAGCTTGTAAAAACCTATATAATGTAATTATATTAAAACACAGGGGAAAAGAAACCCAGGATGTTAAACTATAGATAACGTAGCAATAATAATAATGGTAATTATAATGACAACAATAATATATGTAAGTCACAGTGTCAGATAAAAATGAATAATTTATGTGTGCTGGCTATGATGTCTTCATTGATTGATATATGTACATTTAAGCTGTATTTAGAACTTCTGGAAGCCTATAGCAAAATAAGGGATTAGACCAGCTCCGTTCCGTTTATAGAAATATTCTGTTCCGTGTGATTACCATCAGTGGTTTCTTTCCTCCCCAAACTATTGATAAAAGTTGAATTAAAGCTGAAAGGGTGAAATTGGTTTTCTGAGTTAAATACTGATGCCCATAACCATTAATTTAAATTGTGTGCTCATCGGCTATGTACTTGGGTACATTCAAGGTAAATAACATTAAAAGAAAGTTTAGAGTTGGAAATGTGCTTACTTTTCTGTGGCAAAGATCCATGAAAGAAAAGCTTACAATGAAAATGTTATTAGAATGAAGCTTGAAAACAGAGTAGTCACCAGGGGCTAGAGGGAGAGGGGAGGAGAGGAATGATGCCCACAGGTCACCCTCCAGCCGTGCTCTGAAAGCTACTGTCACGTCTCTCCACAGTGAGTGTGGTGGGATCCTAAAGGCAAGTCTGTCCTGGAGTCAAGCGTGTCCACGGATGGCTGACTTTCACTCCGGCTGGTCTGAAAGTCACATTTCCCTGGCTTGTGCAGCGTTAAATAATTGCGTGCAATAAACACTCACCAGGAAGCCTAACACGAAGCTGCCTACTTAGTCCTGGTCACTATTCTTATTTCCAGATCTGTAAGACTGAGACACACCAGTGGAGTGGAGTGACTCATTCGGGCACTGGGCTCAAGGCTCTGTAAGCCATCCATCAACAAGCCTGGATATCATCTTAACAGGCCAATCACCAGAGCTACTGGGGTCTGGGGGTGGAATATTTAGGAAGTCTTAATGGAAGTTGTGACATTCGCTTTAGCCCTAAGGAGTGGGAGCAGCAAGGAATTTGAGGTAGACGTAGAGAAAGTGCCTTGAACAAAGGTCAAAACCGCAATGGGGAGAAGGCTCATTGAGAACATTTCTAGATTAAACATGTGGACTGTGACCCCCTTTCACTGCATGTGGGGTAAGCGCTGTTGGATGGGAGTGTGGGGCATCATTTGAGTGTTCCAAAGGAAAGTGACCACAGTGAGCACTGAAAAAGACTCCTCCAGGCTCAGGGTAAATATTTATAACTTTACAATCCAGTACCAAATACTTTTCTTCCAACATCAGAGAACAAGTTCTGCACGCTCCCCTACCAGGAGGCCCTGGGTCTGGAAAAATTCAGTGTATTAGGAAACAGACTCAGCAGAGAACCCCAAGATTGCTATTTCAGCCAGCACGCTGCTCCCCCTGCATCTGCAACCTAGAACAAGTTGCTGCACTCTCTGAAATGCCTGTCTCATCTTTACAATAGATGTCGGGACTGCTTGTTCATCACGGCCGTTATTACCTGGAAAATGCTACAGTTTTGCCCGAGTTTGTCACTAAAATTGTAGACACTGACAGCTTCTGATGCAAAGGCTGCTTTCTCCCATCTCGCCCTCTGAGTTTCATCCTCACTCCTGGGAGAAGGAGGCAGCTCCTGCCATCCATCAACCCTTAGAGTCGAGGAACAGCTAATTGGTTTTGAATTTAGTCTCATCAGGGGGTCAAGAAAAAATTTGGATCACATCTGACAGTTTTGAGCCTGTCTTTAATTTATTGTTTTTGAAAAAAATGAAAAGATAAGATGAGCTACATTTTTTAAAAGTCAAGGAGAAAATGATCTCCCAAGCATCTAATTTACATGTGAGAACAATGCACCTTAGCTGTCGAGGAATGTTTGAGTCTGTTCCCGAAAGTGATAGCCAACCCTCAGATAACAAAGAGCAAAGTTGTGGGCATGGATAACACTGATCATGGCAGCGGGGCTGCACTTAGATGGCCCTGCAGGTGCCAAGCCTGATCGTTTTTTTTTTTTTTTTTTGATTGCTCTCCTGTTCCTGCTTCCTCTGGGTGTGACATGGGGGCCCCTTAACTTTCCCAGGTTCCTTTCAGGAACTTGCAGTGTCATCAGCCTTGTCATCCTCAGGAAGCTTTTACAGAGGACAAAGCTTTGGATACACCCCAGCCAGCCAAGGCCTCTTGAACCGTGTTCTGACTCCAGCTAAAACACCACCTTCCTCCTTCCAGAACCCCATTTTTCTTGGACATTGACAAGAAGAGCCAGCAATACAGTTCAAAGGCTGATGGCTTTGAATTCTTGATGGCTGGAGACCAGTAGTGTGGGTCCCAGGCCAAGACAGGATAAGGTCCCAACTCAAGTGACCAGGCAGAACCAGGGAATCCTCCTACCTCCACCTCATTGTTCTGTCGAGGCCCTGAGGGAACTGGATGGTGCCAGCTCACCTGGAGCAGGGCCAGCTGTCTGACTTGGTCCAGCAGTGCAGAAGCTAATCCCTTCCAGAAATGCCCTCCCAAACATACCTTGAGATACTATTTAGCTGTATAGCTGAGCCTCCTAGGATCCAGCCAAGCTGACACATAGAACGAATTATCACAGCCGGGTTCCCACAAACATTTAAAGTGTTCCTTAACCTGAAGACAACCCCTACTACCAACGTGTTTCGTCCCACTTCAGTTGAGCTCAATTTGACAAACGTTCTTTGGACACATTTTTATCCCCCCGGGCACTAGATACATGCAGAGGACACAGTGGTGAATGCATAAGGGAGTTTCCTGCTAACTCAGAGGCTGGTAGGAGAAGCAGCTATGACTAGAGTTTCTCAGAGTATTGTTATAAGTCAGTAATAAAGGTGAGCATTGGAAGGAATGGGAACGGAGGGAGGTGAGACCCTGAGTGAGGGAGATATTTATTTCCTGGCTATAAAAAATGCACCTGGAAGAAGGTGAGAACATTACTGTGTGTTCAACAGCATCACCAAGGACCCATAGCCATGAAAGTTATGGAGTTTAAGCTGACTTTAATTTTGAAGCTTAAGCAACCTCACCAGTATAAGAGCCTCTAGAAATAGCAAATTTCCCCTCCATTACAATATAGGGGGCTGATTATCTCTTGAAGCCTTTTTGGCTTAAGGCAGAAAACTATATATTGACTTGGTCTCCTTAGAATAATATGTCTTAGTAACTGAATTCTTACATTTGCTAATGTTCTACCCTAGAGTATTACGCCTTGTTGCCAAAATACAGGTGACAAATAGCAGAGACACCTGAGGCTAGTGATGGGATGAGGGGAAAGACGGTAAGGCAAAAAAAAAAAAAAAACCAGACAGAGAGAAAAATACTACATCAGCTCAAGAGTCAGAGGTTGACCTGTGGGTGATTACAATCGCAGGAGTTTGGTTGTCAACTTTCCACCGTGGCAACATGGGGCAGTGTATATCTGAGCATCCTAGGATCCAGCCAAGATAATAAATAGTACCTCCAGGTATGTCTGGGAGGGGGTTTCTGGAAGGGATTAGTTTCTACATTGCTGGACCAAAAGTGGGATAGTCTACAGTGTAGACTAAAGTGTGTAGACTCTACACACTTTCCACCGTGGCAATGTGGGGCACTGGCAGTCCGTGTGAGTGGTCCGGCTAGTGTTCCCATTGACGTCAGGACTGATGGCAGACACCTGGTAGGAACTCCAACCCAGCAGGTGAGTCCTACCAGCCACGAAGGCAGTGGTCACTTCCCCATCCCACAGGATGATGGTACTGTTCCGCCTCTCCCTCCATGAAAGGAAACACAGCCGGCCCTGCCACCCTGGCACTTAGACGTTATTACCAATAATGTATTTTTTTAGAGCAGCATGGCAGGGATGGAGAGAAAGTGTCAGGGGACACGGTGAGGTGTGGGCACACCGCAGCTGCATTGCTCCATAAAAAGAACGGAGGGATTTGAGGTGATGGGGCAATGAAGGGAGGGCCACTTTGGAACAAACACAGACTGGGCAGGGACTGCCTTCAGACTTATTTAATGGCAAATGCTGAATTTTACACCCGTGAGGTTTTCTTCTATGATATGTAGTTTATCTGTATCGCGACTTCCCCCAAAGCAAGTCAGGATAGTAATAATACCTACTTTACCGCAGAGCTCTGAAAAGTTATGCAGATCATTCCTAGCCATATACATGTACACACAGGTCTGTGCATGTGTACACTTCATAATTGTTCTGGCCTGGCACATTGAAACTCAAAAAGAATTCAATAAAGTTCATAGCTGTTATTGCTTTTATTATTATTTGTTGTTGTTTTATTTCAGATGACATATCTGCAGTCTGGTTGTAGATCCTTGATGAGGATAGAGATTCCTAAACTCCTCAGGGTACTTGGGACAGATGACTTGTCCTGCTTCAGTTCACCCAAGCAGGTGAATAACTGAATAATTCTTGTTCATATCCAGTAATGGAGAAGGAGGGTGGCGGCTCCCAGCAGTTGGTGACCCTTTCTTACACCTCAAATTCTTCACAATAATCCAATCACGTTCAGTTCTTCTTGGACTCAAACGCATAGCAAATGTAATTAATGGCCCTAGAATTCTGAGCATTAGCTAATTTGCTCATCGCTACTAATGGAAGAATTTTAATATTTCATTTGACAGCCACTACATGGTAAGTGTCCTTGGACCTCCACAGGGTCACCATGATGGCCCCTGCCTCCAAGGTAAGGCACTTGAGGGTCAGAAAGGCTAGCTCACTTACAAAACATCAGATCACTTGGGTAAATTGGAGGAGCTTGAGTTTGAAACGAGGGCTGAATGGTTATTTCTTTATCCTTCAACTCTCTGCCTCCCGGTAATGTCATCCCTGGAGATCACAGCAGAGCCTTACTCACCTTTCTGCCTCCTTCCTGCTCTGCTTCCCATGTGTTTCCCAAGACATCTGCCTTTAATCTCGCACTCTGTGCTTCTCAACCTTCCTGATGCCGTGGCCCTTTAATACAGTTCTTGTGGGTTGTGACCCACAGGTTGAGAACCGCTGGTCTAAGACAGTTCCCATCAATGGGAACACTAGCTGGCTGCTTCTTCTTCTTTTTTTCCCCCCAATCTGCTTTTTATAAAAATTTCAGAATATTACAAGGGTACACACATTATATAATTTTTTTTTATACATTTTAAGTCAAAGTTGTAAGTGTGCCCTTCACCCAGACTGAGGGTGCATTAGTACCAGTTAGGTGTGGATTTCCCCTACACCTCTCCACTCCCACCTTCTGGGTCCCGTTGAGTTAGACTTCCCTGTGTTTGCTTAAGTGTTGATCGCCTAGTTCCAAATCAGTGTTGAGCACACATATGGTGTCTGCTTTTCCTTTCTTGAGATACTTCACTTAGAAGACGGTCTCCAGTTTCACCAGGGTTGTTACAAAAGCCTCCAGGTCACCCTCTGTGGCTGAGTGGTGCTCCACTTTGCACATACACCAAAGTTTATTAAAGCATTCATATACTGACGGGCACTTGGCGGTTTCCACATCTCTGCAGTTGTGAATTGTGCTTCTCCTACATATAAACATTTGAGTGCAGGTGTCTTTTTTATAAAATGTCTTTTTTTCCTTTGGGTAAACGCCTAGTCATGGGATGGCTTCCTCTCTTACCTACCCCCTTCTTGCCTCTTTCATCTGCTGAGTGTTCAGGCGGATCACCCCTCCTCTCCTTCTGGGACGTGAGCACCAGCCGGGGAGGAGGGGCTCCCCCGAAGGTTAAGGCCTGGTGCTTCCCAAGGTGTAGGTCCTGGGACAGCAGCGACCTCTCCTGAACGGCTCTTTCATCCTTGATTCAGAACCACTTAAAGAGGCATCTTTCTCCTGTTTCTTTTCGTTGTCCCTCTGTAATTGTCCCTGCCTTGAAGCTCTTCTTAGAGTCATTCATTATCCCACCCAGTCTCTCCTGCATCCGAGCCCTAATAAGTTCCTTTTTTACCACAGGGAGCTTATTGCTAAGACTTTAATGAGCTGCAGATTGTATGTACTGTGCTGGTAAATGGTTCATTATCCTCGTAGGAAAGGACACTTTCTTGCCATTGCTGTTCCTGGAGATATCACACTAGATCACTTTATATGTACTTTTATTTTATTTTATTTGCAAATCATATATATCTGACATTCAATTTCAATTGTAGGAAGAATCAAATATTTACAATGTTCTGACACTTTCAAATTTCTAAAATGAATTTTCCTGCTCTTTTTTTCAGCCATAATAATTTCCTTCCAAAGACGGTAGCACTGTAGCTTTAACTTAATTCATAAAAACAGCACACAGTGTGATGTGTGTACACACGAACAGTGGAGAACATTGGTTCAAGAGACAAGTTAACGTGCCTCTTACAGGAGCTGCTGGTCTTTACTGGAAGCAGGTTCCTTAACCTCTCTGATGATGCTGGTGACGGCTGATGTTAAGTTTCCTTTGTGGAAGGTCCTGTGCTGGGCACTTCAGTGTCCATCATCCCCGTACAGGTGTTATTTGCATCTTACAGACGAGGAATGTAGGCAGAGAGAGGTGGAGCTACTTGTTTAAAATCACACAGCTAGTAAATAGGAGACCAGAACTCCCACAAAGCCAGACCAGGTGCCTCAGAACCTCACTCCCTCTGTGAAGCTCCTCTAAGTGTGCTCTCTCTTTTGTAAACTGGGGACAATGATGTTACCAGCTCCTGGGGCTCTTAGGAGGAGAAGCAGAGGGCAGAATGGCACGCAGAACGATGCCTGCCTGGCTGGCACTGAGTGGTTTCCGTCCAGGGGCCGCTTGATGGAACTCCCCAGGCACACAGGTGAGCACAGAGGTAAAAGTTGTGCAGGAAGTTTAGAGAAAAGTCAAAGTATCAAGAATGGGGGGCAGGATTTAGAAAAACAGAGCAACTATACACACGAAATAGGATTAAAACCTCAGTCAAATTTTCTAAAACTATTTCAAAAAGAAAACTTTAATGTGTCAGTTGCATTTTTCTTCTGGAAAGCATCAATGCCTCTGGCTGCTCTTGTATTTGCCAGGTGGGGACACAACATATAGTCTCTATTTGTAAAGCCTTGACACAGGAAAACTGTCATTCAAAGTGTAAAAGCAAATTTATTGTATCCAATTTTCTAATCCCTTCAGAGTTTGGGGGTTACTTTTAGATTCTAGTTTTTCTTGTGTATCCACTTTTCCCTTCCTCAAAATTTTCCATCAAAATGGCAACACTGTAAACATTTTGCCAGGGTTCACAGAAGGAAGACAAGTGACTTTTCAACTGTCCTGTCTGTGACGGCCACCCACCAAGACCTTCATTCACCTCACTGCATCTTTGTAAGCTCTTTAAGACAGGTGCTCCTCTCCGATTGAACAGGTGGAAAGAATTGACTTCAGCCTGTAGAACTGACCTGACTTTCCACCTTGCCTGAGACTCCTTGGAGTTTATTCTCACACATGTGCAAACCTAACACAGACTGCACCCACAAAGAACCCCCGGCATCAGTGTGAAGGCAACGTCTTCCATGATGTTTCCTAGGTGTCCATTAACGCAGCAGTCCCCTTCCCCTGTGACTGTGTGTTGGCTTGTCCCAAGAAGAGGAACCCTGCCCTCGCTCTTTGTTTCTGTGACTACAGACTCATAAAGAATTGAGGGATGTGGCTTCTCAGCTTGGTGGAGTTTGTGGCCAGGATCTGATCCCCACAGGGTACAGTCAGTGGTTCTTACTGACGGAGCCCCATGTTTAGAACTTGGTTTAGAACTTGAGTTCCCTGCATTCACGTGCTAACTGGGGTCTGCATGGTCTGGCCGACACAAGACTCAGATCCAGGGAGCTGGGTGCAAACTCAGGCGCCCGCCGGGGTCCAGCCATGTGCTTGCACACACCCCAAATCATCCCTTCTCTAGTTCAGCCTCTGTTGTGACAGAATTTTGCTGACATACCTTAATTCTGAGCCATAACAGTTTTATTCTTCCTGCTGATTTGTCTTTTGGGTTTTTTTCCTCCTCTGACTCTTCATTCTTCTCTCTTTCCTTCCAGGCTGCAATTCGGTCACAGTTCTATCATGACATGATTTTATCTTTCTTTTCTTTTGACTGGGGTGCCAGCAATAACATAATAAAAGCTGAAGCCCTAAACATGGGAGATGGAGGCAAAACAAAGTTCCCTTTTTATATTCGAAATCTAAGCTCCCTGGGGCCTCCAACAGAGCTGGTTCTCTCTCTATAAAATTGTCTCCAGACATAGGCAGAGAATAGAGTGTTCCTTGTTGCATTTTTCATGCAGGTAGGTTGATTTCAAAGACTTCAGATGAATCCCCAAGGAGATATTAGCACAAAAAGAGCATATGCGCTAAACACTTAAGTACAATAGCTGTTTGTGCTCAGTCATATCAACTGGGATAAAAGAAATATGAAAGGGAAGAACAAGACCCAGCTCTGGCTCTGACGAGTGTGGCTCTGGTTCAGTCAGGGTGTTCATCTGCCCTTTTTCCTTTCACCCTATCAATGTCAGTGAGATTCTGATTTAGGTCAGGAAAAGAGTGAAAGAGAGAGAGGGTCAGCACCCACCCCTGCTGCTCTCCCTGAGCTCTCTACTCCAGGGGCCCTTTCTCCTCTCCCCGCTGGGCACTGGTCTCCAACAACCCCTATCCTTGGAGATTTTGACGATGATCAATTACATCCAATATCATTATCATTTCTCTCTCAACTGGTTTGTTCCAGAAAGGACATTTTCTAATTCTTGAATTATCCTGAATCTTCCTTAATGTAAGGTTAAAAACAAACAAAGCGTGATTGCCTTTTGCTCACACAATCCTCCAGGGTCGGTGTCCTCCCTCAGAGGACATCTGGTCTCCCCAGACCTGTCCTTGGGGGCTCTACGCGGCCAGCCCTCCCATTGCCCCCAGGCTTGTCTCCAGGGGCTCTACGCGGCCAGCCCTCCCACTGCCCTCAGGCCTCTCTTCTCCTGTTCAGCTTCCACTTTCAAGTAGTTTCTGTTTTGTCTTCTGATGGTCACTTCTGTGAAGTCACTACTACTTTTTCCAAAAAATATTTGTTGGCCTCGGCTACAACAGGTCAGAATTTAACCAATGTTTTTTGCTCTCTGTTTCCAGGCAGACAAGAGTTGATTTGATACATGTAGATATTTCATTTTCTCTGATTGTTGCCTTTCGACTTTTTAATAGTGTACCTTTTTATTTCTTTCCTAATCCACCAATTTTATGCTGTCTCTGTGACTTCCCATCTCAGCGTGTAGATGAAGACCTGGACATGGTGGACCCTGTCTGCACTTCATCTTCCTTCTCTGCCTGCAGACCCTGCTGCTGCAATTTGACTTTTGCATCATAAAAAAATGCTTAACATTTATTTTCTCTTCTCTGCACGTTATTCTGTCTTCTGCATTTTGTCAAAGGTTCCTCCCTAAACAACTAAGCAATGTTTGATTTACTCCTTTTTAATATTGTTGAAATAAAAAACAAACAAACAACAAAAACAAAACATTATTCTCAAATCCTTTGGCTAACATTGTCTGCCTCTTTAGTAAGTCTAATTGGTAGAAGCTTTTTTAGGCTCTTGTGTAGAGTTTAGGTTTAAAGTTTTAATTTAGACCCATAGCTTTCTGAGCCTCAGTCTCACGAGTGCGTGTATATTGGATTCCTACCCTAACACAGCTATCACCAGCCACGTTTGGCTAGCCTCCATCCTCCATATTCTGTTATAATTTATCTTAAAAGTGCTTGTACGACTTTTAAAATTCTATAATTACTTCTATAATTACTCAAGATAAATATTGAGGGAGAGTGGTTTCCACCAAATTCAGGTTATGGAACAGAAAGTGTTTTAGGAACACATAATCACAGAGATTTAGTATTTTCTATATATGTTAAATTTTGTATATATGAAATATGGACATTCTATAGACATTTGATACATGTATATGTAATTTACAAAGGAAGCTGTCAAATTTGTCTAAGAATAATTTTAAGGTAATAATAAATAGCAAAATTTTCTGATCTCTCTCAGTCCACTCTTTCTGAATTTATCCAGAGAATTGAAATGAATAAGCAGAAGCCGTCATGAAGATAAGAAAGATACTCTGGAAGACAGATGTGGGATAGTAGAAACTCCGTACTCCCATTTCCTGGTCATTGCTTCATCATGAATAACACCCCGTAAATTCGTATTCTAATGACCATCATCGTCTTCTTCATAACCATTACTGTGGTCGGCGTTTAGCATTTCATAATAGAGAAGAAAATTGATCTACAGCCATTTCTTTCTTGGTCTCCCTCCCTGAGCCTCAAATTCATTAGCTTTGAAACCCAGCCTGTGAGACTTTCCTAAGAGCACTCAGCCATTACCTTAGACATTGCAACAGGTTGCATTAAGTTTTTATTTTCCTTAGCTGACTTAGACACATGCGTCTAAGCTCCAGCATGAAAAAGAAAGAAGGAAAGGAAAGGAAAATGAGAGAAAATAAGGAAATCAACAAAAGCTTCCCTGTGGAAGCTGAGCATGCCACCAACAGCATCCATAATTTCACATTTCTAATCCTTCAGAGACTGGAGGCAAGTGTGAGGGTCATAAAACACAGGCTTGGTTTATAAAAGGAGAAAGAGCTCATGTTCTGTATTTCAATCTCTTTGATCTTACCAGAGTTACCAGCACAGAACATGTTTTAAAATGCTGTCATTTACTCATAGCCGAGACAAACAGTCTCGCCTCCTGAAGAGCCATGGCCCCTTCCTAATGAAATCCAGGTGATTTATGGCATGCACACAGAAGCAGCAAATTTGGGACAAAAATTGACAGTTATATGCAAGTTTATCAGGAATGCCAGCTGCTGCACGGAGGTTCCCCCTGAAAAGGAATTTGCACTCTTCCCGGGGACCATCTGCACAGTGCAGGAACGCTTGCTCCCGGGAAGTCCTGCACGGCCTGTATGCGGAAAGAATCTCGCTGGGGAATCTACCTCTCTCATGTGATTAATAAGAAGGTCATTAGTGCATGTTCTAATATTAACTCATAATATTAAAAATAATATATAAAAATATCAATGCATATTTGGGTTTTCCAACCTGAATTTGAGTTTTTCTCCTTTGGGCATCCTTCCTTGATCACGCTCCACACCCTGTGGGCTCAAGCTCCTCCTGAGGCCTCTGTCCTCACGAGCTTTGCTTGTGCTTCACAAGAACTCACACACTGGATGTTAATTATTGGCTTCCTTTTCTTTCCCTAAAGTAAGAGATTAGGAGATGATGTCTTCTTTGAATGTACATTTTCAGCGTGGGGGTCCATTCTAGGTATAGAACAGACACTTGGTAAATCGTTAAAGGAATGAGTGTGTTCACAAAGTCCTTACACACTGGGTGAGTACAACTATCCTGCGTAAGCACATTTTTATTAGCAACCCACTTTTACAGCTGGGACAGAACAAAAAGTGCTTTGGGGACATGAATTACAAAGATGACAAGGCTAGAGAGACAACTGCAGAAGGAGGGCTCCAGGTTCTGCTCTCCCAAAAAGCTACCACTCTGCCCCGGAGGGACTGTGCGTGACGCATTTCCAGAGGCCAGGGTCTCACCAGCCCTGAAATGATGTCGGGGACCTGGATGTTACGAACATGAGAGCTTTGAGAAAATTGCTAAGATGCTCTGTCTCAACATTATCCATCTAAAGGAAGTGAGCATTTGAATGTGAAAGCATGGTAGCAAATGAAATACCTAAATAAGCTAACATGTTAGCTGTTTATAATTCATAAAGAAGGGGCGGGCCCAACGTGGCCATGAACTCACTCATGGCGGGGTCTATTGGGAGACTAACGGTCTCACTGTTTCCAACTCCTCTTCTGCAGTTCACTCTCCACACTGTAGTCAAAGGACTTCTCCAGGAGGCAAACTCGTGGCTCCCTAACCTAATTCTTTTAAGGACTCCTGGGAACTCAAACTATTAGTTCTGTAACATGGATTCTTCTTCGCTTCCCCAGCCTTCTCGGGACCCCATCTGCCTGCTCTGTAAGCTCCCATCCCATTGATCTTTAAACTTACTCAAACAACAACAACAACAACAACAACAACAAAAATGTAACAAATAGGAGAGAGATAAAATACGGACATACACACAAAAACATGCACACATGTGATATCCACACACACATAGCCGAGGGGGCCAAAACATATATATACATTGTAAGAAAGGAAAAAATGACATTAAAATTGTGATGATACTCAGTAGATACTAACAACAGCAGATGAATAGAGTCACATTTGACTTTTGCAGCTATGAGGGAGGGGTGCTCAGAGCAGTTCCCGTCTGTGTCCGGACACTTCTGATTACAGTGAACCCTGGCTTGAGTAGCAAGGGCCGGAGTGTCACTTGTATTGCTGTGCGTGACGTTTCAATTCCTCCCAAAGTACTGCTAGTGTGGCCGGTTGTCTGTGGTATACCTCACCCTTTAAAGCCCCCCTAGATAGAGTCAAGGGGTGTTAAGTCAGGAGAACATAGGGAAAGCTCAACTGCATCTGTTGATCCCATCCACATGCTGGGAGATTCTCACTGAGGGCAGCTCTCACATCTCAGAGCATGCAATAATTCTGGGATGAAAACTTGCCATTTCGCTGTTTTAAGAATGTGTCACATGCTTTTTCTCCTAACTCCTGTCTCATGAGGACATTGTTTGGTAGATTTCTGTGGCAGGTGTAGGCCAGCCTCTATCCCAGCCACCCCACTTCTGGAACCCAAGTGAAGAGACATACCCGGGCCAACATCATGGACCACACCCCGTCATTAACCAAGCTGACCCAGCCATTGCCACTGCCAGAGCCTGCAAGACCGTCCAGCTCCGAGTCCTGATGCTTTGCCATGTCTGGAAGAGATTAAATGGATATTGGAGAGCAAGTTGGCTGTCTGAGATTTCTGCCACCCCAGAAAGTCAGCGATTCACCTGACAACAGACAGGCATCCTGGTGTGACTGTGGGTTCACACTTCCTTCTTATAAGAACTCGAGGGCAATTTTGTGTGGGACTGAGCTCATGAGATTTGCTTCTCATGGCACATCTTTCACTATTTTGATGCAAAGACAAACATGTATCGCAATGTTCCCAGTGAGAATGAGTGAAAGAGACATGGAGCCTGAAGGCAGAGGCGGGAAGGGCCCTGTCTGCCGTCTCCCCTGGTGACCAGCTTGGAAGGCGGGGGCTTCCTCTCTCCATGCTGTGGTTTCAGTGTTCCTGGTTTCCTCTCTGACCAGGTCACTCTCACACATCGCCTATCACCAGCAGGCTTCTCAGCTGTCTACACTGCACCAGGCCACTCGGCTGTACTTGTGAGAGGCACCCCCTTAAATCTCTGTTTACTGAACTTGAGTGGGGAAAATGTGATTCTTGTCATCACCTTGGAAGGAAGGAGGGAAAACACTCTGGAGTGCAATATCTTTAAAGAAATACTTCCTCCATGTCTGAGGCATGCCTTGGGGGCCAAGAGACAGGGAGCCAGTAATGAAATGTTGGGGCACCCGCCACCAGGCTGTGTTTTGTTCTTGACTTTTGGGAACTTTGGAAAAGATAAATACTGGGGGGAAAGTCACATTTTAAATCATTTTACACAAAGTTATAAATGAGGACCAAAGATATGATGTGTGGGCTTTTAATGCCATGCAAAGGAAACTGAGAGACGTAAAAACGTCTCCAAACTGATTTTTAGTAATGTTTGTTCTGCTTTTATGTGTATTTTATTATCCCTGCTTACAGGATCTACTAAAGCTTAAAAGTTCTAATTGCACAGGCATTTTGGATGGAGCCCAGCAACAATGTGGTTTTTATTATATGCCTCAAATAATAAATCAGCTCTTATTGATTTGAAACTTGAGTTCTAAAAAGACTTGAATTTCTTTTCTGAGTCTTTAGATTGGACCAATTCCACTTGATTTTGAATTTCATTATAAGCTGCTCCTGCCTTCCATGGAAAGCTGGTTTTCCTCTTAACCCTACCAAATGCATCTTTCTAAATTGCTGTTGAACCTTTCTTAATGGGGTGTCGGCAACTTCCATGATAAATATTGATCTGTGTTCAGCCGTTTTAAGCTAAAACAGTTCCCATTTTCATGTGTTTCACCCTTGTGGAAGCAAATTCTCCAAGAAGAGGCTAACCTTCACCTTTCACCAAATAATTGGTATTCGTGGCTTAGTAGAAGAACCTGAGTCAGTTTTCAAAGGCTTCATCCCCAAGTCAACTGCTGGAACTTGAAGTCCAAAGTCCAAGGCATATTAAGAATCTGTGGTGTCGGTAAGAGGATTGCAATACACAGGCATTTCTTTTCATTGATGGGAAATTGATCATTCAGCCTAAGACTAAATATGCAAATACCTTAAAGTCATATAAAATTCACACTGACAAGGAAAAAAGTGGAACAATATTACCCATTTTTTGATTACTGTGGCAAAGGTATTTTGTCTCTAGCCAATCTGAGCCTTTCTGAATTCATCTCTCAGCTCTAGGCACACTCCTCTTCCCCCAAGAACGCAATTTTATTGTTTTATCTGAGCACATGCTCCCACTTTTAGTGGTTCTCCATCATTAAGTTTCCAGATCCTGCCTTGGGATCTAAACCCTTTGCTTTCAGGTCCCAGCTTATTACACAGACTCATTTCCCCTGACTCCTCCGAAAAAAAAACCTTCCTTTAAGTGGTGTTGGCAGATAAGGACACAGAATACTTTAGCTTCACCCTGCCTGCATCTCAAGGGCACTCGGTTCTCTTGAACCATTTCCTAATTAATACAGTCATAACACAGAATCTTAGACAAGGAGGGAGGGCAGGTTTATTTGGGAGTAGAGGAAGTGGGACCTTGGAAGAGAAAGGAGCAGAACCTACCAGGCTACTGTGTGGACACCCAGGGCTCAGGGCTCCTGCAACTTCCTGCAGCACCTGCTAGAAAGAGCCTCAGCCTTATCTTTCCAAAGGGATGGGAGCAGGATGTGAGAAATTCCCTTGAGAGAATTCATTCACCCACCCTTCTGAGCTGTGCTATGCACATGACCTAAGCAACCTTCCAGTTTCACAGGAAAGCAGAGTCTTCGCTATGTGGCTCCGAGACAAGGTGATGCACGGGTGTGTGGAAATGTCACCACATGGCACTGAGGGCAAGATTTGGGGAACCACGAGCGTTGGCCTTTCTTACATCAGCACTTCCTGGGGTGCCCCAGGGAGGTTCATGTTTGCTTCCTCCTTGGCCCGGACGTTGTACACACATTCTGACTTCTTTACAGCTCTTTGGAGGCTCACAGAGTCTATTCACAACTTTATAGTGACTTCTCAGAAGAACGTGGTCCCCTGACCCATCTCATTCTTACTTGACTTCATCTTGGCAGCTCTTCCATCAGTGCCCATAGTGACACTGGTCCCCCTCCAGTGCTGTACTGGAGGGCCTGCTTGGTGACCCTTCTACTTCCATGGACACTCAGAGCCTGTTTTCTGCCCAGTTCATTTTCCGACCTTCTCTGTTTAACCATCCATGTGTATTTTACCTAATAGAATAAGCTTATACCTGCAAGCCTCCCTTCACCACTTCACCATCTCTGAACTGTTCTCTGATTGCCCCCAACACCAAATGATCTCTCCTTTCTATTAAATTTGTAAGATTATAACTAAGAGAGTAACTATTTTCCCTATGAGCCCCAAAGGTCAACTGAGCCGCAGTGGAGAAGTCACCCTCCCTGAACACTCCAGGGATTCCAAGGAGGCGTGACTGACATTTTTTCCAAGGTACTTCTGGTATCAGTTTCTGCTTCCTCTGAATTAATTTGGTTTGTGTGTCACCTTCTAGACAGTGTCACTATTGAGGCTCATGTCAGAAGGAAACCTGGTGTGGAGCCCTGTCTCCAGTTCAGCTCCAGTAACAATGGCATAACTATGAGAACCTTTTGTTTGCACTTGACACTGGGAAGGCTTCCAATGTATCATTGCAATATAAAAATGTCACCAGCCACTTATGCCAAGAGTGGCTTAGATTTCTTTCAGGTTGCTGAGCACCCGTAATCTTCTATCCCTCCGTGCTCTCACGTCCATCTCTGTCTCAATCTTAGACCTCTGTTAATGTCATCTACCAAATTTTCTTCCTGTATGCCATGCTCTCAACCCTGCAATTTTAACCCCAGTGTGACCATCAAAGTGTTTACCTAATAAGCACCATTGGTTCCCTGAGAGAAACACTGGCACAACATGCAAAATGATGTTCTGCCTTTAAAGTGTAGACATCAGTAGAAGACAGACCGGGACTGGAATCAGTAAAGCCTCCTACACCTGCCTCTGCTTAGTGGTCTCAGACAGCGCTTTCCTAGAAGGCAGCACCACGACGCACTGAGAGAATAACTCACTGAACAAACTGTATACAACATGTATGGTCTCAGAGTATCATCTGATCAATCTGTTTAAAAATGTAATTAACTTGTTGCACAGAGCTGTTCAGATCTCTTATTGAATCCTTTCTTCCTCTGAGCCAATCATCATGGAAACCCAAACCACAGCTACAAACTGTTGTCAATGAACAATGAGAAATCATTACAGAGGATGGAAACACTTAACTTCTTCATCATGGATGCTCCAGCTTCTTGATACTCCTGGGTATACATAGAATAAGAACTTAAGAAGACTCCTATAATCGAGGGTAATTGAGGTCCTATAACTACGGTAGGTCTTGTCATTGGCAAGTCGGTTGGTTGGACTCTGCTAACATGAATTTCTCTGTTTCTTCTCTTTCTGCAATACCAGGCATGCCCAATCACATTCTGCTGGATGGAAACCCTTAACTTCTTCATCATGGATGCTCCAGCTTCTTGATACTCCTGGGTATACATAGAATAAGAACTTAAGAAGACTCCTATAATTGCGGGTAATTGAGGTCCTATAACTACAGTAGGTCTTGTCATTGGCAAGTCGGTTGGTTGGACTCTGCTAACATGAATTTCTCTGTTTCTTCTCTTTCTACAATACCAGGCATGCCCAATCACATTCTGCTGGACATGCTATTTTGTTAGTATATTTGTATGTTCAGAGCTGATGCTTTAAAGCCCAGTTGTCCTAGGAACTGTGCTTCTCATCAAGCAATTCTGCTCTTCAATGCTCCATCTTTCATGGGTTGTCTTGCAACTTAATTTCCCTGTCGCAAGTTCTTAGGGCAACCATGTGCATGGGTCTACTTCTAATCTTTAAAACACTCTCTGTCCTCAACTTGTCCTACTCAGTGGACTTTTGTGCCACTGTAGATACTTGCATATGCCCTAATATTTCCTCCTTATTGTATAAGCTCTTTATATACAGGAACAAAATCCAGGGCAGCTACACAGACACCCACTAACTACACTGCGTCAAACAAGGTGTGACGGAGTGACAGGTGGCAACCACTTTGTTGAGCATGTGTAAAAAAATAAAATAATTGTTTTAAAATATAGTTGATGAGGACTCATGTCATTATGTTGAAATCTGCAGAATCGTACATGCAATCTTCCTGAAAATGAGTAATACTGGTCTTGGTCTGCAGCCATGCCCATTCTGGAGGGGCTGAGAAAAGTCACTCCATCCACAGGGACAGGGGAGCTACGGTACTCAAGAGGAGGGAAGTGATGTGCCAAATAGAATGAGATGTACATTTGAAGTCGAGTGGGGGATATAGACCATTGTTGCATGAGTATCTTCCATTAAAAAGTAGTACCAATAGGAAAGATGGTAGAACACAGTTGGTTGAAGTTTTAAGGCAGACACTCTGGAGTTTGAGGTGCAGCTCTTCCACTTCCTCCTGAGGTATTTTGATAAATTTCTGTTTTCTCATCTGTAATATGAGGATAATAAACCTGCTTTCGAGAGATGCTGAGAAGACAGCACCACTATGTCCACATGTGTTGAGTACACGCTGTGGTTGGACACCACGTGGGGTGTTGGGAAGATGGCACCATTGTGCTCCACATATGTTGAGGACGTGTGGTCAGACACCGTCTGGGGACTCTGCCCCCACCACCTCCTGCAATCCTTCAACAATACCATGGTAGATGCTACTACTTACCAAAGAGGGAAAAAAGAAAATCACCTGGAGCCACTAATATGTAGTGAAGCTGAATTGTACCCAGACATTCTGATTCCAGTACTCCCTGCTTTTAACTCTAACTGGATAGCTGCACGCCTCACAAACCACCCAACATCTCACTAAAGGGCCCTTAAGTGAGATAATGCACAAAGCATCTTTATTCCAGAGTTTAAAACATTAAAAAATACTGTGCTATCCGGCAGGTCCAGAAGAGGGGAGAGCAGGGCCAGCCTGACTCTGTCCCTGGGGCTGAGAGGGATGGTGAGCGTCCCGGCCTGAACAGGAACACACGGAGCCGGGAGTCTATCGAAGCAGGAACTCAACTTTATTGC
>CAUYPK010129682.1:0-36621 GCA_963574355.1 Loris lydekkerianus | reverse complement strand
TGTGGTATTACACGTGTGGTGCATCTTACAAGGGTATATGTGAAACTTAGTAAATGTGGAATGTAAATGTCTTGGCACAGTAACTGGGAAAATGCCAGGAAGGCTATGTTAACTATTGTAATGAAAATGTGTCAAATGGTCCGTGAAGCTAGTGTATGATGCCCCATGATCATATCAATGTACTCAGCTATGATTTAATAAAAAAGAAAAAAAAAGCAGGAGAAAATAACCCTCAAAGAACTGGAGAAACTGCCTCATGTTCACAGTGTATTCAATTGGTGGTCTGAGCCCATTTTTGCAAATATCAGGGGGAAGGAATACTCCACGTGCACTGTGTGTGAATGCGCACATGCGCAGATCACACACTCGGTGCTGGAAGAACTCTGAAGAACGGGCTTAGGGAGGGTATTTGGCCCAATCTGGTACAGATACAGGAGAAACCGGGCTAACCATGAGCTGGTTCTCCCCAGAATCTGAGCGGAGTCCCGGTTGCTGCCAGGGCGCGAAGTCGGCGCCAGGAGGCGAGGCAGCTGCGGGCCAACGTGGGGTGAGGATGTGCAGGCCAAGGGCTCGCCGCGGGCAGGGGAGCAGACCAGGAGCGCGTGAGCAGACGAGGTATGAATTTCTCTTGATGGTTCAGTGCTTTTACATAGAATCTTTGGAAATATCTAAAAATCATGGAGCCTCAAAGATGGAAGCTGCTTCGCCCTATAAATACAGCCCCTGTTAGAGCTGTTAAAAGAGTGCGTGAATGTACCTGAGGAAGAATCTAACCAAGAAGGGGAGCAGGGAAGGTTAGGTGGTGGGAAAGAACCAAATTCCTGGGAACAGAAGATAATCCCCGGGTCGGGGAGGGGGTCCTAGCCGTGGAAATAGACCCTTCCATAGCCAGAAAAAGAAACTGAGTGAGGAAGGTTCAGGCTGCCCGGGCCCTAGATCTCCCCCCTCTTCACGTGTTCTGTGTCTTCAGGTTGGTTCATTTCTCCAGTTGTTCACTGAACACCCCATAGGAGCCAGGCACGGGTCTTGATGGTCGGGATACGGACAGGACACATACAGGCCAGGCCCTGCTTTCTCAAATTTAGACAGCAAACACAGGGGAAAGTACACAAGAAAATGAAATAATGTTAGATACTACCAAGTACCCTATGAGTAAAATGAAGCAATGATGTGGAGGAGAGACTGCCCTAGAGAGGGGGATCAAGAAAGGCCTCTCTGCAGAAGACACCCTTGAACTGCAAAGGGAGCGATGAGCGGGGAAGGTGCTAGGGGAAGGCAGCCTGAGCAGAGGCAGCAAATGCAAAGGCCCTGGGGCCTGCAGAGGGAGGGTGCCTAGAAGCACAGGGTCAGGTCCTGCAGGTCCCTGCCAGTCGCAATGAGGCCAATTGACATGGGCAGCCATCTGGGCCCTGTCCTGGAGAGGAGTCTCTTTCCTGAGCCTGGGAGGCCTTTTCTCCAGTAAGAGAAATGTGGAGTGAGCTCGGCAAGGTCAGCAGCTGACCTTACTGTGCAGAGCCACCAGGTGGCCCTGTGAGGAGCCTGCCACTCTGCTCCCTCCCGCCATTGCTGCTGCTTTTCCTGCTCCAACGTAGAAGCATTTTTCCCCCACTGAACAAAAGCTCCTTTAACAAACAGTTCTTTTCCTTTAACAAAAGGAATCAATAACAACTAGGCCAACAGGACAGCCAAGTCTAAGTCATCTTTTCCATCCTGATAGCTAAAAGAAGGAACTCTTATTAACCAGGGGCTCCTCAAGGCTCTTCTTTTTTCAAAGCACCACAACTCAACCCTCCTGTTCAGATAGACAGCCCAAGGAAAATAGAAATGCCAGCAGACACAGACACAGACCAAACTCCAACCCTCAAAGGAGCAGATTCCCTAACCGTAATGACATCTAAGAACTTAAAAAACTTGGGGTGATGGTGTGTGAGAGAAGCTTCAGAATGAAAAGGCGAGGTGGTTCACTCCTGTAATCCTCGCACTCTGGGAGGCCAAGGTGGGAGGATTGCCTTGAGCTCAGGAGTTCCAGGCCAGCCTGAGCAAGAGCAAGACCCCATCTCAAAAAGATAGCCTGGCGTGTGGTGGGCGACTGTAGAGCCAGTTATTTGGGGATGGCTGAGACAAGAGAATCACCTGAGCCCAGGAGTTTGAGGTTGTTGTGAGCTATGACTCCATGACACTCCACTACCCAGGGTGACAAAGTGAGACTCTGTCTCAAAAAAAAAAAAAAAAGAAAAGAAAAGAAAAAGAAAAAGGCAGACAGGAGTTTGCTATTTTCACAACATTGCTTGCAATTATATGTATTATTAAATAAAAGCAAGAATTGTTCCAGACTGCCTAACACACCCATGCCCTAGAAAGTGTTGTTTTGTGTGAAAAAAAAAAAAAAAAGGGACTTCAGCATGTAGCTGGCATCAGGAAGCAGGACTCGTGAGGGAGCCCCATCCATTCATCAAGGTGCCACGGGGCCCAGGGGCCTTTCAGGGTACTCTGAAGAGTCGAAAGAGAAAAAAAACAGGCCGTCTTTATGAAGCTCACAATCTGATGCTAGTCATGGGAATTCTTGCCCATTGAAATTCTTTTCCTCCTTTTTCATCTGTTGAAATTAGCCTCTCCCTCCCCTGAGCTCCCACAGTCCTTAGCACCTATTAGTCATGTCTGGGCCTGTGTCTTCACCAGCTGGGGTGCTCCCTGAGGCCAGGCCTTCCTGTCACTCACACTTACGCCCCCCTCCCCAGGGCACACCCACAGCGCCTGGCACCTGGCTGGCCCATCTCAAGTGCTCACTGAACTAAATGTTGACGTGGTAACAGGAAGCACAGCCACAGAGCCCAGGAGAGGGTCTGTGACCTGAGTGAAAGGGCTGAGTTAAATAGTTTCTGGAGAGCACTCTCCTTAGCCCAGGCAAGGCCCAGCACACAGTGTCCTGAGTAATGGTGTTTTGTTATCTTGGTTTGTTTTTTCCACTAATGCAGTGGGATTTGAGAAGCTTAACACATACATATATATTTTTAAGGTCCCTTTGCCTTCAAATCCCTCCCCTCTCCCTAACATTATGCCTGTTATCCTTGCATGAGTCAAATTAGTGGACTAGGACAGTGAAGGGACCTACCTTAGATATAAATCTGAAAGGACAGCATATTTGGGTATTATTATACCTATACTAAAAAGCAGGAAAACAAAATTCAGAGAGACTAAGTAACTTGGCTAATGTCACACAGCTTGTTAAGTGGATAAGTCAGGATTTAACCCTAGACCTGACTTCAAAATAATTCTACTGCCACTGCATTAGGCAAACCCTGCCTGGTGGCATGGAAAGACAGCAGAGTTTCCTAAAGCAGCAACCTACAACAGGATCGTCTATTCTCTTCAAAATGCAGATTCCAAGGTTTCACCTACTTAAATCAGAATCTTGGGGAGTGAGGATGATATTTTCTTGTTGTCATGTTTGAGACCCACTGATCTTGGGGCAAGATTTAAAAGTCTCTGGCTCTGGAAGTAGCTGATGGGGAACTCAAGTGGATCTTGACTCAAGAGTCAAAAGAACAAATTTTAGGAAGCCATGCTCCGGGTCGAATGACACCACTCCCTTCACCTCTGGACGTCAAGGCTAAGACTTGGGCCTCCTTTTTTATAGGCCTCTGGTCCATATACATCAAGAGTAACGCAGCAGACAGTCAGCAAAGCACGTGGCTGAAGGCTGCCGTTTTACTTTTTGTCAGTATCTATATTAGAACTCAGGGACCTTCTTATGAGAAAGGGCAGTGCTGAATGAGAGAGCAATATTGTTCAATATACCTATAAAACAAGTCTCTGTTTATTACGTTATATGTAATGTATATATTTAACAGTATTGTTCCCAACGCTCCATTCTCCAACTCCCTGACACAGGAACACACACACACACACTTAAAGGACATATGTCATGATATAGTTCATTTTGACAACTCCCACTGGGACAAATTGAAGGTGAATATGTAACCCTGGAACGTGAAGCTGTGTGAGGACTTTTCTACCAGCCTGACCAAGAAAAGGCAGGAAGCGCCCTTGGTTAGTTGCCTTTAGAGGTAAGTAAGGAGGAGGAGAGGCCTACTATGCTAGTCCATCATCTTCTCGGGCAAGGTCACCAGCCTTATTCCTCCAATAACTTCCAGCAAGTGAAGCATAACAGCAAGGTCCTCTGGAGACAGCCCACAAACCGGATTGCAGGGAAGTTCATCTCTGCCCTGCTCTCCTGGTCGCACGTGGCGTTTGGGCAAGGTTGGTACCCTGAAGAGGTTCATATGGTGAGTTTAGGGCGACCACTGGCTTAGTCTTCCTGTGACATGGCTCTGATCACACACCTCCCCAGCCATGGCCCCACTTGCTGTATATTCAGTCAAAACCCACTGGTCTGGACTCCAGACCCTTCTCAGCTTTCTCTGGAAACCTCCCAGGACTCCCTCATACCAAGTAGCATTCCTCATGACTCTGAACTTCCAGCCCTTCACACCCTGATAATGGCTTAACTGGAATTGAATTAAATATTTGTTTAGACGGGGAGAAGGTGATGGGTCAATTCACACACACGTAATGGGTACAACACACCCTGTCTGGATTATGGGCCCACTTATAATTTTTACTCAACTGGTACAAAAGCAATTTATGAAACAAAAATGTTTGTACCTCTAATAATCTTAAAATAATCTAATTAATGGCAGTTTAGGCTGTTTTTATTTGGGCCATTATGAATGATGCTGATATGTTTTCAATTCTCTTGGGTACATATTTAGGATTAAAATTGTTGGGTCATATGGTAACTCTATATTTAACTCTTTAAAAACCAAAAAACTGTTTTTCCAAAGTGCCTATACCATTTTACAGTCCCACCTGCAATGTCTGAGGAGTCTAGGATTCTCATTTCTCTGACAATGTGGTATTATCTAATGATGACGATGACAACAATGATGATGGTGACTGCCATTCTCGTGAGTGTGGAGTTATCACATTGTGGTTTTGATTTGCATTTCCTTGATGGTTAATGACATTGAGCACCTTTTCATGTGCTTATTGGTCTTTTGCATATTTTATTCGGAGAAATGTTTATTCAAATCCTTTTCTTACTTTTAACTGGATTATTTGTCTTTTTATTGTTGAGTTGCAAGAGTTCTTTACATATTCTGGATACTAGACCCTTATCAGATATATGATTAGGCAAATATTTTTACCATTCTATGGGCTGTCTTTTCAGTTTCTTGATCATGTCCCTGAAACACAAAAGTTGAAGGTTGATGAGTCCAGTTTAGTCACTGGTTGCTTGTGCCATAACTAAGAAATCATTGCCCAGTCTAAGGTCACAAAGATTGACATCTTGGAAGATGTTTTCTTCTAAGAGTTTTATAATTTTAGCTACTACATTTAGGTCTTTGACCAATTTTGAGTTAAGTTTTGTATTTGGTGTGAGGCAGAGGGTCCAGATTCTTTTGAATGTGGATATTCAGTTATATCAGCACACATTTTGAAAAGATCATTCTTTCCCATTGAGTTATCTGGTTAAGAAAAAAAATTTTTAGACAAGGCACGGTGGCTCACGCCCCTAATCCTAGCACTCTAGGAGGCCAAGGCGAGTGGATTGCTTGAGCTCAGGAGTTCAAAACCAGCCTGAGCAAGAGTGAAACCCCATCTCTACTAAAAATAGAAAAACTATCTAGGCGTTATGGCAGGTGCCTGTAGACTCAGCTACTCAGGAGGCTGAGGCAGGAGGATTGCTTGAGCCCAGGAGTTGGAGGTTGCTGTGACCTATGATGACACCATAGCACTCAAGCCAGGGCAACAGAGTTAGACTCTCAATAAATAATTAATAAATGAATGAATAAATAAACAAACAAAAAATAAAAATTTAAAATAACCTTACACTAATCCAACAGTCTGGCTGTGGTAAAGACAATCACCACCGCCACAGTCTGAGGTATGACAGTCAGGAATGAGAGATTGGACAGAGTATTTTGTTGAGTACCTACTATGTGAAAATTCTATGAGCACCATCTCAGCCCACCACTTTTTACATATACCAATGGTGTTGATCCTTATTTAGAGTAAATAATCCTATGAGATTATGGACTTCTTAATACACATAATATTCTGCTTAAAATGCTAAAAAGTTCACAGATGCCTCTCAAATAAGAATGCTCTCCACAGACCCTCTGTTAAGAATCCTTGCTCTACCCTCCTTCCTACAGAGTTCATCCACTCCCAGGGCTGTAAGAAACACCCCTCACCGTGGCCGACTCACATTGTGTCTTATTTGTGTTTAGTCCAATCCCACCCTTCGAACTCCACATTGCCACCTGAGTTCTTGATGTGGCTACCTATTCCCCAGATGCCTTCAACTCAACACCTTCAACTTGTCATCCCCCTCGCACCCCCTCCCACCCCCAACCTGGCTAATAACCCCAACTTCCCTTTTTCTGTCACAGCACTGTTCTTCCCATCACCCAGCCTCAAATCTCAAAGTCATCTTCACTTCTTCTTCCTCTCACCCCCCCTCCCCCAACCTCTAATGAGTCCCCAGGTTTATATAATAGTTCCTTTACCCTGCCCACCTGCCAGTACCCTGCCTGGTGCTAAGCTCTCACTCTGGGGCCTGAGCTGATGCAATATGTATTTCTGGCTCTGCTTGTTTCTTCCCTTTGGGTTCTTCACTTTCTAATTTATTACAGCACCAGATTTACCAGATGAAAGAACAGTTCTGAGCATTTCACTTTCTGGCTCAAAAAAATCTCAGTGGCTTGTCATGGTCCTCCAAATTTAGTACAAACCCAACTGGTCAGGAATCCAAGAACTTCCATCTCTGACTCCAACCAACCATCTGGTCTCATCTCCTACCTCTCCCCAGACTCTCTGTGTCACCACTGACATTCTCTGTCTTTCATGCCTCGTACCTTCCCTCACTTCCCAGCCACCATCCGTGGCAGGTTAACCCCACTGTGCCTTCAAGTCTAGCCCAATGCAATCGCCTCCTCTGATGGCACAGCTGGAGCAGTGGGGGGACCAGCTCATCTCTCATAGGAACAGACTTATTTTTATGTGAACTTTTCCATTAATGTATTACACACTTTACCTTCCTTTTAGCACACAACATAGTGTCTTAAACAAAATGCTTTTTTCACAAATATGGTCACATTCAGCAGGGATTCACATACAGGAATGTGAATCAGAATGACTTGGGGACCTTTTTAAAAAATTCCCTACTTGGGACCCAAGACCTCAATATGTTGAAAAGTTTCCACTGGTGATTCTGGTGTGCATCACTAATTAAGAACTGCTTTTCAAATTAACAAATGATGCTTAAAATATACCTCAGTCATGTTGTGTGCGTTATCTCATTTAATCCTCATCCAGACTCTTTGGGGGTAGTATTATTTTCCCATTCTTTGAATGAGGAAATTCAGGCTTAACAAGACTATGGTGGACCATTTATAAACAAATAAATTAAAGGAAATAAAGGTCCATGAAGGTCACTTATGGTCTATTTGAGAGAAATTAATAGTAATTTTCCAGGAAAAGCTATGTCTAGATTTAGTGATTTCTGAGCTGGTTTCTCCTGTTCTTAGCTTTGTGATGTTAGAAAAATGACTTGCCCTCTCTGAACTTCTGTTTTCTGTAGAATGGGCACAACATAATACATACTATTGTCATAAAGTAGTAGGGAAGGAGTAAATGAGTTAAAAACACATAAAGGACTACCGTATATACTCGAGTATAAGCCGAGTTTTTTCTGGGACAAATTTTGTGCCGAGTTCGGGTTTTTCGGCACAAATTTTGTGCTGAAAAAACTCGGCTTATACTCGAGTATATACGGTAAGTGTCTGCACGTGGTAAATGCTCAGTAGGTTAGCTGTAACTATCAATATAATTATTTTTAATTCAAAAATAGGGATCACCCCAAAGTATTCCTACATAGCTCAGTCAACAATGGCGGGCTAAGGGACGCAATGGCAAGTAAGTCACATGTAAGACTGCCAGTCTTCAGGGTGGAGCAAAATTAATAAATAGATTTTTACGGAGGGACTTCTAGGTATCAAGCACTGGGTAGAGAGGAAAATAGAGACAGGCCCCCTGCCCTCGGGTAGCTTATAAATTTTGTTACTGAGACCGAGACCACTCTACCCATGGGGGAGTTTGCCCATTGGTCTGGAGGCCTGTGGGTTCTTGGGGAGATTCCTGTGTCAAGATTTTCTGTCTCTGAGCTTAGGAGAGACCTGTTTCCACCATAATATTCCTCTCCCAGACAGCAAAGACAAGACAGAGAGGAACATGGAGTGACTCTGGGGTCTGCTGGCTTCTACCACTGCCTGGAATCACACAGTTCACAAACTTCCCTTTGACATTAACCAAACGTGGTCTAGTTCTGCTTTCTCTCCTTCCTAAATGTAGTGGGGGAGGGGTGGGGGGAGGGGGTGATCATAAATGATTGTAATGTGTTCTTTTGCAGTAAAAACACAGACATATGAAACATTTCAGCTCTTGTGGCCTGCTTTGGACTGCGAGTGCTGTTTAAATTCTCGAATTTGCGTACCTTTTTTGGATTTGCTGTACTCTTTCACATACACAAGGTAGGCATTATTGCTACTCTGAAACTGAGCTTCAGAGTTTTTGTAATTTACCTAAGTCCACATAGCTAATGAGCCGCTTTAACATGGAACTTCCGGATGGCTCTTTAAAAGGGAATAGGCAGCGTGGTATGGGTGGGAAAAGGGACATCTTTTGACTCCTCTCTTAATCCCACTTCTTGCCTGGAATTCAGACATTTTGGCTGGTGTGCGATTACCCATGCTTTGGCTTTAAACTTGGAAGCAAAGTAAAAAGGGTAGCATAGCAGAAAAAACAGACACCTGGGCCACCGATGTCTTCTTGCAACCCCAGACCAGCCCTGAGCAGCCTATATTTGGCTTTTTTTTTTTTTTAATATGCTAACGGTACTATGGGCTTCTGTTTCTAGTAACTATAAACACAACTGCTATACAGGATTATCTACAACTGCATAAAGCTGCTAACTAAGGGGCGGCGCCTGTGGCTCACAGGAGTAGGGCGCCAGCCCCTTATACCGGAGGTGGTGGGTTCAAAGATGACCCTGGCCAAAAACTCCAAAAACAAACAAAAAAAAAAAAAACTGCTAACTAATCACCAACAAGGACATGTTTAGAAATGATGTCACATCATTATAACTGTGGTTGGGAGTCGTTCTTTCTCAATTCCTCAGAAGCACCTCTGCCATCCTCTTCCACATGAGCCATTAAAATAATAACCATTAAAAAAAATAGATGCACATATGCTATGATTAAAATCATGAAACAATACCTGTACAGGATGAAAAAGTCCTAAAATCTAATCTACAAAAATAAAATAGAAGAGAAATTTAGGATGGCAGACTCATGGTTGAGTTTTTAAAATAATTTTCCAAATCACCTTTAATATTGCTGCCTCATCCTTCGATTTAAAGCATTAAAGAGTTTTGTTTTTAATGCTGGGTTCTTTAAATCATCTGCTTTGCCATTGAGTTGCATGTTTGTTTTTGCCCGCGCAGCACAGAGCACTCAGCACTGAGCATTTAATGTTCTCTCCCCCCGTGATTAGTATTTGAGTAATGGGAGGAATGATCCATATTCGCATTCTTAAAACAAAATTAGGGGAGCAAAGGCATCTGTCTGGATTTAATGGATTCCTAGGGTTATCTGAAGAGGGTTGAGGGGAGCAGAGGGGGGCAAGGATGGGAGTCCTTAGACCTGTAATACCTGGATGGTGTGATCACTCCCAGGAGGGGCCTCCGCAGCCCATCGTTCTCCTGCTTCTTCCGATAGCATGTGGGAAACGGGGTCTGGTTTTAGTGTCTGTCCTCTAATCCCAATTTTCCACTTTAGTATAAGAGCCTACCGGGACAGTTCCGGGTTCTTTGGACTCAGTCTCTTAGCTCAGTGGTGTTCCCAGTTTCCTAAGAGGACATATTTGCCCACCCGCATCCCTTCTGAATTCATTGTTCTATGCCCTTCCACTTCTCAGGAGACGGCCCCTTGAGCCTGGTTCTATATAAAGCTGCAGGTGAGCATAAGTCAAGGCGAAATCTGTCATTTAAGGAAACCGAGCGTGTACAAGCATGTGAGTAGGAGAAAGGGAGTGGGACAGAGGGGAGGACAAGGACATTCACATGCTGAGCATGCAGCATGGGCCATGCCCTGTCCTCTTTCTGAGCCTTGACCTGTATTCTCAGGTTGACACATCCTGGCATTATTGTTCATATCGCTAATGTGCATGTGAATATGCTGAGACTCTTAGAATTAACTAAGTAGTTTACACCATTAGGAAGTGCTGAAAAACAGGGGTGCTTGGACCGGTTCACTCCAAAGTCCAGGGTCTCCCTATCACCCCTGCAATGGATTCACCAGCATGGCAAGCACATGGGAAGCTTTCAGTGTACTGTCCAGTTGAGTGAGGAAACCTTATTTACATGAGGAAACACACTGCACTTAGGGAAAAGGACACAGCAGGGAAGAAAGCTGCTTAGTAGCAGGAGGCAGTAAAACATAGGGGTTCACAGACCACCTCCAAGGCTTCGCTGTCTGGTTTGAATGCAGACCCCGCCACTGTGTGACCTTACACAAGCTTCTTGCTTCTCTGTGCCTTGGGTTCTTCATCTGTAAAATGGAAGTGAAAGTCTTACCACCTCTATGGTTGTTACGAGGATGAGATGCAAAGGCAGTTAGAACACACTTAAGGCAGCATCTTCTGCAGAAGACTAGTTCTGAGGAAGGAGGGAAGAAAAACTCAGCAAACAAGATGGATTCTGGAGTCAAAAAGGTGCAGGAGGTTCCATCTTTACCACTCTTAGATACTTTCAGTTCCTTGTAATAAATCAATCCAAAGTCCTACATTACAGGACAGAAGTTTTGTTTGCCTTGCTCTTTTTTCCAAACTCACTTTAGTATAGCATCCCACCTCACCCAGCACTTCTGAGAGTCCTTTGAGTAGCAGGTGTCTGGCACTCAGTGACCCCTCTCTGCACATGAACCTGGGGAGCATCCAGAGGAAACCTGAGAAAGCTCTGACCCTGCTGCATCTTACTCAACATTTCTCAAAAGTCCAGCAGATTTTCCCACTGGTACGTTGGCCCCATGATTACATTTTAAAGTTGATGAGTTAACATATAGGAGTAGAAATCATTCCAATTCTAGTTCCTCTCATTGGTATGTTATACGGGCAAGTTAATTAACTTGTCTGGGTCAAGTCTTGCTTTCTACCAGATAGAGAACCATGCATGAAATGAATAATGGCTACATTCTTTCAAATACAAGCCAGTTGTACTTTGCTAGAGATGTCCTACCGAACACCTCTTCTGAAAAGGTCACAAGAATAATTAACAAACTCAGCAGTAAGACGTATTTACCCACAATGAGAAACAGAAAGCTTAAGTCATTGTACCTACATGTTGATAAATTTCCCCCAAAGTTTATAAATCTGTAAAATACAGTAGCCAACCAGGATTTAGCTAAAGACAGGAGACTGGATATCCAGATTGCATGAGATACATGGAAGATGCCAGATCTGTAAGAGGATGTCATTTCTACCTTACCCAGGACAGGTGGTTAGAAAAAAATAGCAAACTGATTAATCAGAAAAGGTTTGACTGGTCCTGACACTTTGAGACAGATTTCATGGAATAGCTTTTTTAAAAAAGAAAGATTTTAAAAATTTAATTAACATTACCAACATATTGTTTTGCCAAATAAAAATTAAAGTTATACCCAACATCGCCATGTTTCAGTAAAGAAAAGAGATATTTTACCAACATAAAACTAAAAGGGGTCTAATTTTAGAATAAAAGACAGTTCTTAAAATTGAATAAATTTAGTGATGTGGAAACCTCCCTGCCTTGCCCTTACTTTCTCATTTACTTACACTCCAGTGAAAATGCCTTCCCACACTGGCGCCAGTCCAGGGAGTCATGTTTGGGAACGACTGCTTTAGCAGAGAGTCTCCTTCTGGATCATTTGTGTGACCTGGGCCAAATTTCTCTGCTTCTCTGAGGTGCATTTATCACCCATGAAATGGAAATAACGTGTGCCTGCCAGTCCTGCCTCACCTTGCGGGCCATGGTCAAGCGAGGCATGCTAACACACCCAAAAGGACTCTGGGAAAGGTGAAAAATTATACAAATGATCATGGTTGTTATTTTTTTCTCATCTGAAGTTATACATTTATTCCCAGACTCTGGGGATTAGGTGATCTCCCTATGAAGTGACAGCAAATCCCAAGTGCTCACACATTTTCCCCATTAAGAAAATGTGAAATGAATTGATAGTTTATCAAGGAGTATAGGAAGTTGGATCTACATTTAAGAATCACCATTTGAATCCTGTCTAGTATTGAGGCATATTGGGTTCACTTCAGCCTTTGTGCTAGGTAGATTCCACCTAAAACAAAGCACACCAATGAGAGTCTTAGCAGTTTTAAAGATTACCCCCAAAATTGTCATAGATTCGAGACTTGATGTTTCACAGACAACATATTTCATTCATCTCTGTATCCACAGAACTGGAAGCAATGCTGGAAGCAGAGCAGAGACTCACTGAATAAACCTAGGAGCTGGGCTCCAGAAAACATTTTTTCAGTTTATTGCCTTACTGTTACATCAATAAACAGGAAAGAAAACTAGTATTCTAAGTCCTGGGGAGGTTACAAATATTTTCTAATATAAATGTATAGCCAGTGGGAATATAAAATGGTACAACTACTTTGAAAAACAGTTTGGCAGCTCCTCAAAAATTCAAACACAGAATTAACAAGTAAGTCAGCAGTTCCACTCCTAGATATATACCCAGAGAGCTGAAAACATATCCACATAAAAATTTGTACATAAATGTTCAGAGCAGCATTAATCATAATAGCACAAAGATGGAAACAACCCAAATGTCCATCAAGTGATGCAAGGATAAAACAGAATGAGGTATATCCATACCATGGAATATTACTCAGCAGTAAAAAAAGGAATGGAGCACTATTCATGGATGAACCTTGAAGACATTATATTACATGAAAGAAATCAGACACAATAAATCATATATTCTATGACTTCATCATATGAACGTTCAGAACAGGCAAATTTATAGAGACAGAAAGTAGATGAGTGTTGCCAAGAGACGGAAGGGTGGATATCTAAACTAACTGCTAGAGAGTATGGGGTTTCTCTTTGGGGTAGTGGGTATGTTCTGGAACTGGACAGTGATCACTTAGCAAATAAACTGACAACCACTGAACTATACACTTTGAAGTGACTTATTTCAGGTTATTTTAATTATATCACCATGTAAAAAAAAAAGCATAAAAGATTACAACAGGAAAGTTGGGGATGACAAGTGAATTATATTTTATTGAATCAACCTTAAAGAAATTAGTTCCCAGTGATGCCTTCTTTTGCCAGTGCTGTTTAAATTTGTGTTAGTAACTTTTGTTTTAATTTATTTATTATTAAATCATAGATATGTACATTAATGCAATAATGGGGCACCATACACTGGTTTTATATACCATTTGACATATTTTCATCACACTGGTTAACATAGCCTTCACTACATTTTCTCAGTTATTGTGTTAAGACATTTATATTCTACATTTAGTAAGTTTCAAATGTACCCTTGTAAGATACACCGTAGGTGTGGTCTCACCAATTACCCTCCCTCTGCTCATCCTCCCCCCTCCCTTTCCTTCCCTTTCCCTTTCCCCATATTCTTAGGTTATAACTGGGTTATAGCTTTCATATGAAAGCCACAAATTAGTTTCATAGTAGGGCTGAGTACATTAGATACTTTTTCTTTCTTTCTTGAGATACTTTACTAAGAAGAATATGTTCCAGCTTCATCCATGTAAACATGAAAGAGGTAAAGTCTCTATCTTTCTTTAAGGCTGCATAATATTCCATGGTGTGCATATACCACAATTTATTAATCCATTCGTGGGTCAATGGGCACTTGGGCTTCTTCCATGACTTAGCCATTATGAATTGTTGTGTTAGTAACTTTATTCCTTTCAAAGAACCTAGTAGAGAATCCGCACTCAATAAATAATGAGTGAATGGATGAATACATGTTTAATTATCTAATAAACAGGATGTTTTTGATGCATCATGTTTTCAAAATAGCAGGAAAGCTTGCCAGACTTTGTTCCCAAAATTATAAAGAATCAACAAACCCAACTGACTGGCCCAACGAAAAATAGAATGAACACAGGATCCTTGGACTAGAAGGTTCTCAAGGCTGGAGAATATTCTCAAATTAGAAGTTTTACACAATGAATTACTTGAATCAGAAATTCCCAAACTTTAAGATGCTTTTAGTTTTATCCAGGAAAATCTTCAACTCTTTTTAAAGTTCTCAAAATAAAATTAACTGGATATTCTTGAACGATTAAAGAAAATCTATTCCTTCCAGTGGAACTTCTGTAAGTTAACCCCCAAAGTAACAAACTGGTCGACACATGGAGGTGTCGACCTGCTGCCCTGATATGAACATGTAGTGCACATCTGGTTTATAAGAATTTGGCCACCTTAAGGAGGTGGTCAATGTAGGGAGGTGGAGAAACTATGGAGCTTCTCCTGCATCTGGGTAGAGAAGAACATAGTACCAAGAAGGCAAATCATAACCAGGAGTAGCAACTCCAAAAAGATTTAAATTATCAGTATTGGAAGGATTTGATGTGAGACTGGTTCAACTCTAGAAAGCAGTTCTAAAAGCCTAGTGAATTGTACTCCCATGGCTGCCCCAGCAGGGACACGGCTCCTCAGTACCTACTGACCCATGTAAACTGAGTACTTAACTTATTGAGAAGGAAAGGAAGGACCAGAAACACAAAAGGACCAGGGCGAAAGCTGGTCAGCGTCAGAGCTGAGCCTAGATCACAGACTGCCTGGTTTCAGTCTTGTGTTTTCCCATTGCCTCTTTAATCAGCTTTTGCCAGAATTCTATACATTGTGTTATTTTCAAACCATGTGAGATACACTGAGAAAAATCTGGAATTTTAATGTAGCTAAGGTGACCGTAATGAATTTCCTCCAGATTCACAAATTTTAAAAAATACCATAAGTGAAGATTTGGCCCAAATTCAACAGAAAAAATATATATATATATATTTACTTTGTACTTGCCCAGAGGCTTCTCACCCTGGCATTGATGCTTGGAGCTATTTGAAAAGTTGCAATTCTTCTCATAAATTGAGCTATCCCCTTCAGCTGGGCAAATTCATCCCTGGAGACACAACCCCAGTGAATGCCACTCATTCTTTGAGATGGTGAGGGGATGAGGGTAGCCAGCTTTGACTTCAGGCTTTGCCAAAAACAAGTCAAATAATTTATAGCAGAACCAAGGAAGGTATAATCTGTAAATTGGCCACGTATTTATTTTTCTAAGACATAAGTGAAGTGTTCTTGGGAGGTAACACCACATGGCAAAGTGTAAGCTCTTTTGGAGGCAGAGGGAGGAAAAAAAAACTGTAAAAACAACGTCATGAAGAGAAAGTGCAGAGGCGGCAGGAGAGCAAGGATTGGTTTGGCCTGCCCAGCACCCACTCTTTTGATAGAAAATGCCCCAGTTTTTCTTCGAAGTACACCCACCACTCTCAGTCCATGGAAGTTGGACAGAACTGAAAGCTATCACTCCTCCCCAACCAACTCAAACTGTAATCACGTAACTGAGGCTTGATAGAATATTCTATCTCCTACCACTGTGATTAATTCAAGAATGGCCACGTAGCTGGGCACAGTAGCTCACACCTGGAATCCTAGCACTCTGCAAGGCCAAGGTGGGTGATTGCCTGAGCTCAGGAATTCAAGACCAGCCTGAGCAGGAGTGAGACCTCATATCTAAAAATAGCCAGGTGTTGTGGCGGGCACCTATAGTCCCAGCTACTCAGGAAGTTGAAGCAGGAGAATCGTTTGAGCCCAAGAGTTTGCAGTTGCTTTGAGCTATGACGCCATGGTGCTCTACTAAGGGTGACAAAGTGAGACTGTGTCTCAAAGAAAAAAAAATAATAAAAGAATGTCCACATGAAAAGCCTGGCCACTGAGATTCAAACCCCCAAATGTCTACTGACAATTGGAGAAAGAAAGCTGTCTTTCCACCTGAGTCACAGCTATGAGACGCTACCAGGCCCATCACAGGAAGAGAGCCTAATTGTAAGTTTCTCCATTCAAAGGCAACATAGGGCAGAGCAAAGGACCAAAAGCTGGAGAGCAAGAGAAAGACGGGCAGGAGGGATACCCAATGGAAACCCAGGTACTGCCAAATGTGACCCTTTTGCTTAAGTTCAGTGTCTGTCACTTGCAATGAGACAGTACCGAGCAGTGGTCATGCAGATTTCTCTCAAAACACAGAAACTAACTGTGGATCCCGGTTCAGCCACTTTCTAGTCACAAGACCTTGAGCAAGTCACATCATCCCTCTAAACTGGAGGTTTTCTCATCTGTACAATGGAAGCCAAGCATATCTGCTACTGTGAGTACTGGGTAAATCCCATGTCCGAAACACTTGCTATAGTTGCTGCCACATACTTAGCATCCAACAAATGTGAGCTATAATATTTTAATGAAGACTCTAGAAGAAAAGCAACCCCCTGCTTGTGATAACAAGATTAAAGTTACTATTAATACAATACTATTCTCTTTTTACTAAGTTTCACTAGTACCTGAGGGTTACTTGGCCTTTAAATAGCTCATCCAACAGAGGGATAGAAATGAACCTAGATATCATATTTATTCTATTTTGTGAGGTTTCTAAAGAGTTAGCAATAACATTGAAAAAATGTTACTAAGAGAATAAAGAATGCCAGAGTGCATTGTAAGACTATACACAAAACAAAGCAAAGCAAAGGAAAACCTTTAAACTCAGCATGAAAACTCCTGAAAGAAACCTCAATAAAATGAGTGAATGAGAGTGAACATTACCTGATATTTAGATTTTTCTTCTATGTTTTTCTATTTTCCAAGTGTATTTCAGTAACATGAACTACCCTTCTGCTGGGAAAACTTTGTTGTCTGTTTGCTCCACAAGCACATCACTAGGCTTTCAGAGTTAAGAATTGGAGAATCAAACATCTTTCTAAAAGGAATGTATTAGTTTGCATTCCCACCAGCAATGTAGAAGTGTTCCCTTTTCTCCACATTCACACCAACATCTCTGGTTTTGGGATTTTGTGATGTGGACTAATCTTACTGGAGTTAGATGATATCTCAAAGTAGTTTTGATTTGCATTTCTCTCATGATTAAGGATGATGAGCATTTTTTCATATGTCTGTAGGCCATGCACCTGTCTTCTTCAGAGAAGTTTCTCTTCAAGTCCCTTGCCCACCCTGAGATGGAATTACTTGTTCTTTTCTTGCTAATACGTTTGAATTCTCTGTGATTTCTGGCCATTCGATCCTACAATTCCTCTACTAGGTATATGTCCAGAGGACCAAAAATCACATTATAACAAAGATATTTGTACCAGAATGTTTATTGCAGCCCAATTCATAATTACTAAGTCATGAAAGAAGCCCAAATGCCCATCAACCCACGAATGGATTAATAAATTGTGGTATATGTACACCATGGAATATTATGCAGCCTTAAAGAAAGATGGAGACTTTACCTCTTTCATGCTTACGAGAATGGAGCTGGAACATATTTTTCTTAGCAAAGTATCTCAAGAATGGAAGAAAAAGTATCCAATGTACTCAGCCCTACTATGAAACCAATGTATAGCTTTCATATGAAAGCTATAACCCAATTATAGCCCAAGAATATGGGGAAAGGGGAGAGTGAGCAAAGGGGGGGGGGAGGGTAGGTGGAGGGGGAGTAATTGATGGGACCACACCTACGGTACATCTTACAAGGGTACATATGAAATTTACTAAAATGTAGAATATAAATGTCTTAACACAATAACTGAGAAAATGTAGTGAAGGCTATGTTAACCAGTTTGATGAAAATATTTCAAATTGTATATAAAACCAGCACATTGTACCCCATGATTGCATTAATGTACACAGCTATGATTTAATTAAAAAAAAAAAAGAATTGGAGAATCAGGGTGGGCACCTATAGCACAGTGGTTACAGCGCTGGCCACATACACCAAGGCTGGCAGGTTCAAACCCAGCCTGGGCCAGCTAAATAACAATGACAAATGCAACAAAAAAATAGCTGGGTGTTGTGGTGGACACCTGTAATCCCAGCTACTTGGGAGGCTGAGGCGAGAGAATAGCTTAAGCCCAAGAGTTAGAGGTTGCTGTGAGCTGTAACATCAAAGCACTCTACTGAGGGTGACATAATGAAACTAATTGGAAAAAAAAAAAAGAGAGAGAGAGAGAGAGAGAGAAAGAATTGGAGAATCAAAGACTATTAGATAGGGACAACAGAGACCATTTTATCCAACTCTCTCATCTTAGAGAGGAGAAATATTGCCCAGGATGGAATAGCTAGACACTGGCAACATTGGAATTACAGCCCAACATTGCTACTAATTCACAAAGTCCTTGAGGGAAACACTGCAGATTGGAGCATGTCACCTAGCTAATTCTACCAATCTTCCAAGGATCCATTTAAATACCACCTTCTCCAAAAACCTGTACATCAACTAGAAAAACTTCTCTCAACCTTCAATCCCCATCACACTTATTTTTAATTCATTATCGCCCTTATCATTTTTCAGCTGTACTTGCATCTCCTTTATCAATCAGTAAGTTCCTTGGAAGGGATTTGTACCTTTTTCACATCTGTTCTCCTAGCACCTGACACCATGCAGTGCCACGTAGTAGCCACTGGATAAAAAGTTGCTGAACACAGGATATTATATTGCTTTAGCACGGATTTAATCCAATTGGCTTAGTTTGGAAATAGAACTCAATCACATAGGCAGACAAACATCACACCCAATCCTTCCTGGGCACACGAAAGATGGTACTTCCTAGTTCTGTTGCAGTTGGGAGCAGCTATGTGGTTAGTTTTGGCCAAAGGACTGTAAGTATAAGTGCTGTGTGTCGCTTCCAGGCCGGGACAGTGGAAAGCACTGTGAGACTCTCCAGTTATACCTACTGTTATCTTAGCATTCCAGAAGCCATGTGCTGAGAAGAAGAAACAAAAAAAGGAAGCAGTCATTTCTCGGCAAGGATGCTGCCCTGGGGAGCCACTGCACTCGGGAGCCATCAGGCTTCGTATAAGCAAGAAATATGTCTTTGTTGCATCAGGTAACTAGGACTTGGGAGTTAGTTTGTTACTGCTGCACAGTTTTGCATAGTCAGACTAAAACATAGATCTTGTGACAGAGACTGCTGATGGTAATCCATTCTTTCCTTATTCCTTACTAACAGCATCTTAGGCAACATTCCCAGCTGAAAAAAATACATTACCTTATATCACATCACATCAGCTAGGTATAGCCAATAGGATATAAGCAGAAGTTATTAATGGGTCTTCCAGGAAGTCCTCCTGTTTCCTGACTATAATTCAAATATAATGACCAGAGCTCGTGCGGCCATCTTAGACCATCAGGTGTCCTTAACAATAAAAGTCACTAACCAAGGGCAGTGTGCAGAAAGATAGAATGAGGATAGGCCCAGATGACTCAATGGCGTTGCGCAAATCCAAGACCGTCCTACCGTTGTGTTGTTATTTAAAAGAATTAAACGCTGTGTGTTTAGATTTGTAGCTTGATTTCAGTTACTAGCAATAGACATCATTGTTTTTAGCACAGACCTTGTCACATGATTCAAAATAGTGTCCTTGTACTGACCAGTAAACAAGAAAATAGAAAAGAAGTAACTAACACAAGAGTTGGGGAAGAATGATCATTTTATTCCACTGCTTTCAATTTCTGAGCTATTAAAGCAAATGTTGGCCTCTCATTAAGTCTAATATTTTTTAAGATGCTTTTTTCATATCAGCAAATTCTGGAAGAAATGAAAACAAAATTTCATTTCTCTGACATAGTGTCTTCACTGCAAAAACTTGAGAAGGATATAAGGCACATTCTGTATTAAAATTAAAAAGCGTAAGAATGACATGATATTTCATTTGATTAAGAAAAATTTTAAATGTGAGGCATTCTTCTGGGAGAAGCCACATTTGGAAAGACTAAGAGAATTGCAACATTGGAGGTTTTAAAAAACAGCTTCAATAAAGAAATTTTTATTCTTCTTACTGTTAGTCATTCCCTCAGGGACTCACCCACCTTTAATAAAGTTTCATTATGAATGGTGTCTGCTATTATTTTAATAAGAACTGGCACAAAAGTTATAACTGACTTCAAAGAAAAATGCAATATTCAGAAACACCAAGAGCTTCCTTCTGTCCTGCATTTTTTTTTTCTGGACCAGAACGTTGACTTATTTCATGACAGTTATTTATTTCTCAAAATCTGAATTTTTATTAAACAAACCGAAAGCAAATTTAAAAAATTATGCAACCATTATTCCCATCAGGTTTGCCCCTGTAAATAGACGCACTTAAAAAGCATGAAAACCTGTATCTCTGGCCATGGGTACAAATTCCATCTAAGTCATATGACTTTGTCCTTTTTAAGACTATCAGATGTCCTTCACCCTCTCAGGACCAAAGAGGACTCTGAAATGGCAAGTGTTGCCAACATCAGGCATTTCAGGACACCTGAACTAGAGAAAACCATAAACAAGGGGCAAGGGTTATGTCCCCAGAAGAAAAGATTTCATTATCTGCCTTGAAATACAACCAACAAGAATATTCATTCCCAGTGTGAAATTTCTCAGGAAGCCTTTCACCCACCAGTTTTCCTAGAAAACAGTGTAACCCATGTACCCTTATACACACTATCTTACTAGCTGTCCAGATCTGGGCTTTCAGGATAGAATGGGGTTATGACCAAGCAGCCTAAGTTATTTTAAATCCTCTTTTACTGAATATGACTACACATCTTTTTAGTTTAGAACTGTGTCATTTCTAAAATAAGTGTTATTTCAATACAAAGCCTTTTATTTGTCAAAGACTCTAAGTGTCCAGGTTCATTTAAAAATCGGAAAGCTTTGGGTGTCCTAGACATTTTTATATAGCCGATGCTCAAGTGCACAGAGGGGTTAAAGGAGTAGAAACAGCCCCCCCTCCCCTGCCCCTGTGACTGCACGTTATACCAGCTGTGTGAACTTGGACATGTTACTGAACTCTTAACCTCCACTTCTCCAAAGATTAAATGGAGTTATAGACCCTTCCTCCTGTGGTTACATGAGGGTTGAACAAGTTGTTGAATGCACAGCATTTAACACAATGTCTTGTGCATCATAAGCACACAATAAATATTAGCTATTGTTAAAGCATTCCTCTTTTTCTTCAGCTGACAGAACTCCAGGAAGAATCACTGAAGGACAAATTCGGAAATTCTTGGAATTATTACCAGACACAGATACTAACTAGGACCTCTGTGGGTTTGGGCCATTCTGAGCAGTAACATTTGGTCCAAGTGGGTAAGCCAGGCACGTAGCCTGCAGATCTGGCCTCTGAGATTCATCCACAGGAATTTAAAACTACAATTGGCAGACCAATGCCTATTTTGTGTCTATATCTACCATGCCACCCAGAGTGGCTAAATCCTTTACAATAAACTGCTCCAGATTGCAACCTCTATCCCCCTACCAGACATGCACAAAAATGAATCCATATGTGCATAAGCAGCAGTTCCAAACATAATGTGACATTAGATCCTGGAAGACCACAGGACAAGAGAAATTGTCCTGGATGAGGGTGGCATGCAGGAGAGCATTTACTGAAGAAATGGCATTTGATCTGGGTTTTGAAGGATGAACAGAAGTTGGATAGGTGGATGGAGAGCAAGGATGCCTTGAGTAGAGTCAAGCACGGCAAAGCTGCAGAGGCAGGAATGAGCAGTGGGGACAGTGAGCAAGGAGTAGGGCTGAGAGGTGTGGGGGAGGAGAGCAAAGGAGCCAGAGTCCCCTCAGCAAGAAAGGGACCTGATCAGGTCACATTCATCTTTGTGCACACAGGACAATGCCTGGCACCAAGGAGTGCTCAGTAAGTACCCACAAGTGAATCAGTGAGCCCAGAAACAAAATAAAATGGAACTTTCAGATGCTTTATCTGGCTGGGTGCCTTGGAGGAAAGCATTGAGGCCAGCAGCCTGGGTAGGAGGTGACTGCAATACTTGGGGTGATAAAGAACTAAACTAGAGGAAGTGTGGGAGCAATGGAGGTCATGATCAACATGAGAAATGTGATGAAAAAGAATTTTAAGAACTCGAGACTGTCTGCATAGCGAATGGAAGGCGAGTTCCAAAGTGCTTTAGGCTGGGAGCCCAGGGATCTGAGACACAGTGAGGGCGGTATCATCAGGAGCAAGCGTGACAGCGGGGAGGGGAAGTACAAGTCCTGTGTCCCTACGTCGAGCACTTAGGGTGATGGGAAGTGGCCAAGTGCAGCTGTCCTATCCTCATGTGGAAAAAAGAGACTAGGAGCAAACAGCAGACACTGGGTCCTCGGCAAGGAGATTCTGCGGTCCCCAACTTCGAAAGATGAAACTTTTTTTCTTAGACAGCATCCTCAAATTATGTTAATCTCTGCATATAGTATTTACTGAAAAAGCTGAGATTCCTAAAGCAACCTGCACGATGTCCAGCCCAGGATCCTGCTCCTACTGGATGTGAAGCTTCCTGAGCACTGGGGTAAGATCCCAAACACGGCTGCATCAGAACCGCTTGGGTGTAGGGCCCTGGGATCGGCACATCAGATTTGAGCTTTGGGTCATTTGGATGTGCCCTGGAGTTTAAAAATCCTTGGCCTGGGGAAAGGAAGACCTCTCGATACACACATACACTGCCTTTTGACCCTCCCTTTCCCAGAGGAGTCCATCTAGGGAAACTGGTTAAATGTAAGCACTTCGGAGCAGGACGGACAGGGTTCAAATTCTTGCTCTTACTGGCTGCCTGTGTATGGGTAAGTCATTTAATCTCTCTAATATTTTCTGGTCTAAAAGAAGGAAATAATAATAGTACTCCCTCACAGGGGTTCCTGCAGTCGTTACTTGCATTGACACACACTTAGAACACTTTCCAGTTTGGGCACTGCAGACACCTAGGTCATGTAGTTCTTTGTTGTGGAGAGCTGGCCTGTGCTTGCAAGGATTTTTAGCAGCAGTCCTGGCCTCTACCCTCTAGAAGTTGACAGCACCCTCTCCCTTATTCATGACAATCAAAAATGGCTACAGATATTGGCCAATGTCTTCTGGGGACAAAATAACCCCCTGACATACAAATAATAGCCTGTCCTTTAGTAAGCAATGGCCAAGTGTCAGCTAGCAGTGTGTCCTAAGTATTTGCTAGAAGTAATACTGAACACTTTGTGTTCATAGGCTCATTAATCCTCCCAACAACCCAAGGAGGTAGGTATTATCTCCACCTTTACAAATAAAGAAACTGAGATTCAGACTGGTAAATACCTGGCCTGAAGCCACTCAGCCAACAGATTGTGGGGACCTCCAATCAAGGACAGCCTGAACCTCCATACCCAGCTCTTGCTGTGCATGTGGTACGATGCCAGATAGTCACATTCTCACCAGGCAGCTATCAGAGACATTGCCCTTGTCACACTTTTCTCCATGTGCATGGCAGAAATCATAGTCACCAGCACCTCTGTGGCCCAGCAACATGGGAACACACCATCCTCCCACCCTGAATCCTACAAGTCTGCAATCTGTGGGTTTCACCCAGGATCAGGGGATAAACTTCCATTCACAGAAACTAACACCTCCTGCTCACCGGGCTGCCTGGGTTAGGGCCCTCTTCTGAAGGTCCACCTGTCATTGGGGGATCGCCCCACTGGCTGTCTTTGTCTCCTTGCAAGTCTCCCTCCTAGGGCTGTTTATTTCCCTGCCTCTGTTTCCACAACACAAACATGGGACCTGCCACACAGAGGCATGCAATATATGGACTATTTCTTGAGTGAATGAGTGGCCTTCCTATGGGCAGACTCTCTGACATGTGAGCACCAGGGCCAGCCTTGGCCTCACTCTCAGGTTCTGTGAGACCACAGAAAGTAGGACAGGCTCTCAGAGGCTCATCCATCTGGCTTTCCTAAACCTCAGCAGAACATGGAAGATAAAAATGAAACACCTTCAATCCTCCAGGCAGGCATCGCAGCTGAGGTTATTGAGGAATGCCTTGACAAGCTTGTACTAAAGAACCAGGAAGCAGGCTCAACACCTGTAGCTCAGCGGCAAGGGCGCCAGCCACATACACCAGGACTGGCAGGTTTGAACCCATCCCAGGCCTGCTAAACAACAATGACAACTACAGCAAAAAACTAGCCAGGCATTGTGGCAGGCGCCTGTAGTTCCAGCTACTTGGGACACTGAGGCAGGAGAATCGCTTAAGCCCAAGATTTTGAGGTTGCTGTGAGCTGTGAAACTATGGCACTCTACCAAGGGTGACAAAGTAAGACTCTGTCTCAAAAAAAAAAAACAAAAAAAAAAAACAGGGAGCAACATGGATAAGCAGTTAATCTGCAAAGATTCATTCCCCTTCTAGTTGACTACATTTCAATCCATTAATATTTCATCATGTATAGGCTAAGATCTCTGGCTTTGGTAGCAGACAGATGTGGGTTCAAACCCCTGAGCCATCACGACTCATTAGCTCTGTAATTTTGAAGCAACATGCCTACCTCTCTGAGCCTCAATTCTCCCATCTGTAAAATGGGGATCTAACTTACTATGTCAGAGGGTTGTTGTGAGGTTAAAGTGTAACAAGATGCATAAAATACTTAGGATGGGCACAGCATACAATGAGCATGATTATTAATATTTGTTGTATTGCCTTTTATAATACAAAAAATTACTTAATTTTAACAGGTATTAAAATAGAAGTTTGGCCAAGGCACATTCCAAAGAGAGGTGCTAGATAAAATACACATAATAAGAGTTCAAAAGACTGTAGTGGTTGTTACTCACTATCTGGACCACTAAGTTTATTACTATTGTAAGAACACACTAGGGCTGGGTGTGATGGCTCACACCTGTAGTCCCAGCCCTGTGGGAAGCCAAAGTGGATCCCTTGAGCCTGGGAGTTACAGACTAGTCTGAGCAAGACTGAGACCTGGTCTCTACAAAAAATAGAAAAATCAGCTAGTGGTGTGTGTGCCTTCCAGCTACTCAGGAGGCTGAGACAGGAGGATAGCTGGAGACCTGGAATTTGAGGTTGCAGTGAGCTGAAGAAAGGAAAGGAAGAAAGAGGGAGAGAGAGAGGGAGGGAAGGAAGGAAGGAAAGAGAGAGGAAGGAAGGGAGGGAGGCAGGGTGGAAGGAAGGAAAGAGAATGTTCTATACAAGATGCAGAGATAATTTACAAATGGCAGCCGGACTGTGTAGACACTGGGTAGAAGGGAGGAGGTAGGAGAGACTTCAGACCCAGATTTCACACGTCAGATACAGCCAGTCACAGAAAGGTGTGAAGAGTGATTTGTGACCCAATACTTCCTACCACAATGCTGAGAACCCATTTTCAACATGCTCTGTGGGCCCAGGCCCTGAGTGTTCCCTTCCGCCCCAGGCATGACTCAGCTGATGCCCCCCCAGAGCTAAAACAGGTACTTGGTGAAGCCTTCCTTGTAGCTCTAGTCTCCTGAAAACCTTGGTGCTCAATGTCATGCAGAGTGCATCCCCTCAGCAGCTATGAAACAGAAACTTTCAAAATAGAAGCTTGTGTTTAACCACATAACTTGTGTCATTTCATAATTCCACACTTTCATAACCTGCACTTCCCGGGCAGCCGGTGTGATGAAAGCGCCATGTGATTTGCTCAACTAAGTCCCGAAGAGGAATCAGCAAGGTGATCAGGGGAATTTAATCCATCTTTGAGGTCTACACAAGTCTTCACCTTTGCGTCCTTGAATTCTCACCTTATTCTCCGCTCCCTACCCCTCTCTTTACCATCTCTTCCCAGCTGCATCTCCTACTGGGCTTGGCAGACCCTCTCCTATTTTCCACAGCTGATTTCTCCATGAGGACAAGAAAAATGTTTCTCAATTCTACGGTCCCTTCAAGTACATCTTTTATTTTCCTCACCCTTTATCACTTATCAGGGGTTCGCTGATGTTGGCTTTATCTGAGTCATCTGTGAAAACTCTTTTTCCTAGTTCCATCAACTAAAGATTTGACTCAGGAGGTCTGATGTGAGTGTGATTTAGAAATTTGTATTTTTTCAAATCCCTCCAAGTGATTTGAATGTTCACCCAAGTTTAAAAACCACTGGTCTATGGGCCCTATATTTATTTAATCACTCCACACTCCAAACACCTGCTAGGCTGACCGGCTCACTACTGAAATTGCTTTCTTAGGAGCCCCAGTGACTTCCAACTGCCAGATTCAGGGTCATATTCTCGGTGGTCCTGCCCGGCTGCTCTGGGCCAATGAAGAAGGGAACAGTGCCCCCCTTTACATTTGCCTTCTCCCTTTCCTGTTGAGCCTTCTAGACATACTATGACCGCACGGGCCAGGGCTCCAAGTCTCTGGCCGTGTCCCCTTCCCACTTCCACCTGGACATGTATACATACACCAGACAATAGTTTTCTGTCATCTTTGGAGACCTCATCCAATCATATCGTGTTAACAAGCTTTGAAAGTGACTTCAAATATGTTTCTCCAGCCCTCTCTGCCCTTTTGAACTAGACAATTCCCTTTGCGTGTATTCTCATCCTTCAAGTTAGCGAGTTCCAAAGTCATTTTCCCAAAACTTATGATCCTTCCAGAAGCCCCCAACTTTAGTCAGTGGCGTCATTTCACCAAGAATCTGGCGTCACAACTGTCAGAGTCCTCCTGCCTGTGCTCCCTCTTCCCCCCCTAGTCATGCTTTTGGATTCCTCCTCTGCAACATTCATCAGCACCACTTCCTGCACATCTCTCTCCACCCCTGCAGCCTTTCCCTGGGCCAGCCTGCTGCCTGGCATTCCCTCCCAGTTCTCTCCCCTGCATTTCTCTAAACCCTAAGCTTCCTTTAAGTCCCACACCAAATTTTACCTTTTTCATGAAGCCTTAATCTCATGTCCACTTTAGCACACGCTAATGTCTGACCACTGACCTCCGGAAACATTCCTCATTTCTTCTGCTCCTGTGGCACTCACCACTCGCTGCCTGGAATGACTATTTCTCTCCCACATTCTGTCCCTATCACTGAATTATAGGAGGGGTTTTGAGCTGCGCTGGTAAGAGCTGAGTTCCACGTATCTTGTGGCCCAGTTCCTCCTCTCCACTGTCCTAGAAGTACAGACCTCACCAAGCTAAGGGACTAGATCATGCCATTAATTAAAACCAGGTAAACAAACATAAGAAAAAGGCATGATTATGTTCCAATTTCCTCTATGGGGGGCCAGAAGAACACAGGAAAAGGCAGCTGCTGAATTTTGAGCATTGTCCCTCTGCTGGAAATCCTGGGCAACCAATTGGACTTCCTCTAGCATGATAACATTGCTTCCTACATGAAGGGGCCCCAGCATTGGAAAACAGAACCCGGGAGTTGTTTTTCCAACAGCATGTGTGTGCGCTCCCTCCCACCTGCCTCGTGACACCCTCTGTGCAGAGGCAAAGAAAGCAAGCACAGTTAGCAGCTTATGCTGTGGGGAGGATGGAGGACAGGTAGACGGCAAACAATCTCAATTTCCAATCCTCTTGTGAACCCCCAAGTGGGGCCTTCAAGAGGGAGATTTCTGGTGATTATCATTTAACTTCTATTTTTTCTATGTATTTTCTAATTTTCCTACAATTTCATGCATTACCAACAATTACAATAAACAACAATAAATGCAATATTCTACTAATTCTCCACCTGTATATGGAGAACTCTTCCCACCCATTTGCATTCCTTATTCTTGTTGAGCCAGATGCTTTCATTTTGGTTTGGTGAATCCTCTTCCAGTCTAATGCCAGGCCAACCTGCCACCCTGGGCTCTTTAACTTCCTCTAGACGCTCATGCCACTTATGCTGGGAAACCAGGAGCACAAAATGCCCAATTTGTTTTCCACAGCAAAAGCACTTTCAAACTAAAATAACTCAAGGCACCTGTGTTCCCCTCCAAGAACAAGACAGACATTTCAAACAGGTTGCCTACGCACGCTGGGCTCATTACCTCAACTCTAAAATGTCATCCTGTGGATGTTTGCTGTAAGTCGAGACTCTGCCCAGGGCGTCTGGATGCCTGTCTTTGATTCCCAAGTTTAGACCATCATTAGGAGAGAGGAGAGAAATGAGTCAGACACATTTCTAGAGGACTTTCCGAGCAATTGAAAAGAATAAAGTAGATCTCTATGTAGATTTGCTTTGAAAAGATCTAGACATAGGAAGAAAAAATCAAGGGGAACAGCATGATCCCATTTTCATAAAAGAATATAACTATTAATTTTCATGCATGTGGATGCATAGAAAAAGCATAATAAGAGATTATGTCTTGGAAAATAAAAACGTGATGGAGCAAATGGGAGTTTTTATTTTATACTACATGATTTTTTTATAGGAAGGACAGAATGGATAGAATGATGGTTTACTTATCTAACATGAAAAATTAAAACAGAAAAGAATATACAAAGTATCTAACCAAGGGTAATAAACAACTGAGTTGGCTTCCTACCTATATCCTGAAAATAACTAAACTTTTGGGAAGGGAGAAAAAACTATGATTTCAAGTAATCCACTTTATTGATCTAAACCATCATCAAATCCTATTAGCTCTTCCTGAAAACATATAATATATTCTCACCTTGTCTAAGCTTCACGTGATTGCAGTAGCTTCCTGACTGGTCCTCCTATTTCTGTCCTTGGGCTTATACTATCTGTTTTCTACACTGCTGGTCCTGAAAAATGCTCCTCTATCAAGACACCTCCAGAGGAAAAGACAAAGGTCTCACAATGACCGTAAGGCCCTGTGTGCCTGCAGCAATCTCCCAGCCCCATGTCCTGCTGCACATAGCCCCAGCCACACTGGCCTTCTCTGCTGTTCTTAAGCACACTCCTGCCTCAGGACCTTTGCACTTACTGTTTCCTCTGCCCAAACATCCCCCAGATTTCCTCACCTTTTATTCCCTCACTTACATCAGGTCTCTGTCCAAATTCTAGCCTATTAGTGAGGCCTTCCCTGATTGCCCTAACTACTCCTATCTCCCTCCTTTATTTGTTGCCATCATCAAACATACTGTGTGTTTTATGTCTTATTTTGTTTGTCTGTCTCTCCCTATTGAAATAAAAGCTCCGTTAGGATGGGAAATATTTTTTGTTTGTTTGCTTCTTTGTTTGCTTTTAATTAGGTTAGTTTATTGCTGTAGCCTAGCACCTAGATCAGTGGTTCTCAACCTTCCTAATGCCTCCTAATGCAGTTCTTTTAATACAGTTCCTCATGTTGTGGTGATCCCCAGCCATAAAAATTATTTTTGTGGTTACTTCATAACTGTAATTTTGCTACTGTTATGAATCGTAATGTAAATATCTGATATGCAGGATGTATTTTCATTGTTACAAAGGGGTTGTGACCCACAGGTTGAGAACTGCTGACCTAGATGAAGTCCTGGACCATATTAGGTGGTCAAAAATGAAGTTCAAAAAAGCCTTTTTGATTACATCTTGGTTAAATCCAGCTAGTTTCTTTTTGTGGTAATGGGGATACATCTCTCCCTCTGAAAGCTTTGTTAGCGCTTAATAGATTAAGCGCTTGAGCATTCTGCAAACTTGGCAAGGAGGCATTACCCGAGTGCAAGCAACACCTCCTGGTACTAGGAGCCGGTCCTTCAGCTGTCTGGCAGTTCTATCTGTTAGGCCCTAGGCCTAGAGCATGTGTCTGCCCTGTGTCAGCAGACTTTGGCCACACAACCAGCCTAGCTGAGGAAAGAGGTCATGCCAGGTGTAGAGACTGACAAGCTATTTGCACAAATTACAAAAGAGAGCCCAGCTCAAGTTAGCAAAAGTAGCTGACCTGTACATCAGGAAGAGGGGGAAAGAAAAGGCTAAAACTTAGAGGAGAAGAGAGGACATTTGGAAAAGACTCATGTTGGAAGGAACATTCAGAGGGTGAGTCTATCCAAAGTTTCATTAAATATCAAATATCCAAACACTGTCACTGATCCTTGGCTTCTGCCACAGAAGCGAGCTGCATTGTTCCCGTCTAAGCCCATGTATATTGTTTCTCAGATGCTCGAGTCAGCGCTCACCTGAACTCTGCTTATCAGAGGCCATAGCAGCAGGTCACACAGGGCTTGGAAGTCAAACAGACATGCCTTCCGATACCACCTGGCTACAAATCCAACTCTGGACAAGAAGTTTAACCTTTGTGAAACACCCCTTCTTTGTATAGAAGATGAAATGGGAATAATATCCATTTTGTAGGCAGAGGTATTTTGGATTAAAACTAAGATGTACATTTATATACATAAATATATATACATACACAAAGAGTGTGCCAAAAAAGTACGCATATTTTAAGAAAGAAAAAAATGTATTAAAATTGTAAGACTCAATATAGACCAATGACAAAAGATGAATACAAATTACATTGAGCACCTCTTGTAATGGCAGACATCAAACAGGACTTGAGTATTACAAATTGGACACAGTTCGTTCTTTTCCTTTCTTAAAGTATGTAGACCCTTTTTTGGTGCTCTGTGTGTGTGTGTGTGTGTAAAATATATACACACTGGCAAACCGCGGGCCCTCAGATAGTAACAAGGATAATTGTTATTAGCAGGAGCACCACTCGTGAGTCTTAGCCCTTACACATCCGATTTAGATGTCAGCTGGAACGCCAGCGTTGGGTGTGTTCGCTGTGTGTCTTGTTTCCTGTCTCACTGGTACGCTATTCCCCTGGAGCACTCACACAGCCCCTGCCCTGACTATCCTTAAGAGCTGTTTCTTCTTCAGAGAGCTCTGAAGCGCATGGCCTGTGACCAGGCAAAGAGATGAAGCTGTCGCTTTGCTCCCACAGACATTGTCAGCAGGGGCCAGATTTCAGGTGGCAGTCACAAGAAGACCTGCAGCCACAGCCACCTCGTAAACCCCCAAAGGAGAAATCCAAGTCTAGTTAAGTCATTCTTCTTCAAAGCCTGTGGCCATTAGACCAAAGACTAAATTTCTCCTTGAGGCCGTCCAGCCCTTCAGATCTGCCTCTGCCTGTCTCTACGTCCTTCTCAGCTCAGAGCATCCCGCCACCCCACCTCCTGCCTCTCCCTGAGCACGCAGTGGCCTCTGCCTAGAAGAGTCCCTCTCTCAGCTCCTCACTGTTCAGCTTCTCTGGGTCTCAAGAGAAATATCATGGTTTTAAGGAAGATTTACTGAACCTCCAGACTGGATTAGATCCTCTAATCACATGGTCTCATGGAGACCTGTACTTTTCTTTAATATCTTGTTAATTCATTATCTGTGTGATTCCACTTACCGTCTACCACATTTAGGCATTAAGTTTCATGAAGGCAGTGACCCTGTTGTCCTTTCTCATGGCTGACGCTATCCCTGGAGCTTAGTAGGGCTGGGCATAGAAGTACTTTATAAATATTTGTTGAATGGGTAAGGGAAGTGATGAAGGGAAGCTGCTGGTTTAGTCTAGGGGTGTCCAGCTTGGATATTGGCAGGTTCCTCTGGAAAACAGAGCCCTTCTGAGAGACAAGAGCCCATAAACACCAATATTCTCAAAAGTAGAAGACAAATAATGTGTATTGACAGAAAGAAGGCCTTCTCACCTCATCAACAGGGCTTGTCTGCCCTGAGGCAACTCTATCAACAAAGAACAACATAAATTGCCAGTGTTGGGGTGGGAATGGGACCTCCATAATCCCATGCATCAGCAGCCTCACCTGAGGGTCTAGCCCTGCCCTGCCCTAGCCACACATGGCATTGAACCCTGGAAATGTGACCAGAGCGACCAAGAAACTGACTTTTCAATGTTATTTAATTTTATATTAAAAACCAATACTTGATGTAGTTGGAAAAAATTTAAGTGCATTTGGAACAAGTTGGATATATAAATCTACTTTTTCAACTGTAAATTTCAGAAAGTGTGAACATGGATTAACTATTTCCTAACGGAAATTTAATAACCTATTTGAAACGTGCTGGTAAGCATAAAATATGCCAAATTTCAAAGGCAGTATCAAAAATGAGCAAAATGTATCCTTATCCCTTTGTAAAAAATGTAATTTTACATTAATTACATATTGAAAAATATTTTAGAAATATTAGGTGGTTAAATAAAATAAATTATTAAAACTATTTTTATCTTATTGTTTTCTTTTTCTAATGTGGCTACTTGGAATGTTTTAATTGCTTATGTGGCCACAGTGCATTGCCATTGGATGGCGCTTCTCAAAACTGATAATTTAGAGAAAAAAAAAGATAAGAAAACAAAAGGCCGGGCACAGTGGCTCACACCTGTAATCCTAACACTATGGGAGGCTGAAGTGGGTGGCTTGCTTGAGCTCACAGGTTCGAGACTACCGTGAACAAGAGTGAAATCCCTGTCTCTAAAAATAGCCAGGTATTGTGGCAGGTGCCTAAGTCCCAGCAACTTGGGAGGCTGAGGCAAGAGGATCATTTGAGCCCAAGAGTTTGAAGTTGCTGTGAGATATGACATCATAGCATTCTGCTGAGGGTGACAGAGTGAGACTCTCTCAAAAAATAAGAGTTCAAAATAATAATAATAATAATAATAATAAAAGAGGAGAAAACATATTCCCTTTCAATCCAGGGCTTACGGTTTAATTTATTTTTACTTATTTATTTTTTATTCTCTCCAAAGGTTTAAACAGACATCACAGTGGCCTGTATTTGGAAGGAAGGGACAATTAAAAGGAGAATCATCCTTGGTTACATGAACAAATGATCATATTGAAACCTGAAGTGGTGGAGACCTGAGTAATATCAAGGATCGTGAAAGAGGCACAATTTATCTCCTTTCCACAGAGAGCTGTAACGTTCCTCGCTGCAGGATTTTCAACCATGAGGGAGTTGTAGATTGTGGAGACTGCTTCTTTTAGACCAAGTCGCCTGGCATATCAGCTAAACTGGTAATGAAATGATGATAGCAACTATAAATTACTTTGTTCTTCTGAAGTACCTTTCCTCCATAGATCTTGCAAGCTTTCACAAATGCTAATTAAATCTCTGACAATAGCCTACAAGGTCAAAAACTCACCTCCGGTTGAGTGGAGAGAAAGGAGAGACTGTGGTGATTTGCCAGAAGGCCACAGGGCACAGCAGACAGCCCGAGCAGGGAGACACAGTCACTTAGCTGGGCTGCTAATTCTGAGGTGCCGGCCAGTTCATCACGAAATTAGTCTTTCTTCCTAGAGTGCCAGCATGCACTACTTTTTAAATAGCTCCTTGTTCAAGGGGAGGGATGTTCTTCCCTAAGGGACTAAAACTGATTTTACCAGGACTTCTTCAATGGAGAACAGATGGTTAAAAGGCGAAGTTTAGACTGGTATGTAAACTTGTATCACTTCTTTGTAGAAGGTATGACTCGGGAACTTTCTGCTCAAAATGTGGTCCTTCAGTCAGGAGTCTTGAAACCACCTGGGATCTTGTTAGGAAAACAGAATCTCAGGCCTAACTCCAGACCTACCGAATGAGAACGAGCATTTTCACAAGCTCCTGGGGACTTGTGTGCACATTAAGGTTTGAGAAGCACTGATTGGAGGATGTGGGTTATAATCCCAACTTCTTTACTGGGATTGATTTAAGCAAATTCACTTACACTCGCCTCTGTAAAACTCCACAGACTTGCTTCTTTATAAGGCTCTTAATTCTCCTCCCCAGTGATAAGATGCACATGAGTGTAGGTGACCATGGTGCCTGTTTAACTTCAACTTTATGCAACCCTAGCACCCCACTACTCAAAAACCCCTTGACAGGGGGAGGGCAGCGCTAACTCAAATGCCTCCAGAGGCCAGGTGGGCCCCTCAGGTGAGTCCAGAAAGCCACGTTCATTTCAGAAAGAATCATAACGTGTATTCTCTCAGTAGACACATTTGGTTTGTTTTATAAACCACTAGAACGGTCCTTACTTTCGCAGAGTAATATACTTAGTCCCATTTTTCATAAAATATGGTCTGCCTTTTGTTTTGCCTGTGTTGATAGAAATAGAAAACACAAAAACTATTTCCTATTTCCTTTAACACTATTGTATATGCCAACTCACAGCACAAGAGCAGCTACCACTGGGCTTTCTGCAGGGAGGGGTAGGGATCTGCAGATGGAGAGAGTTCGTCGCTAGTGGGAAGGAGCCGGTAGATCTCAGCTGCTGCCATTGTGTCCTTCCGGGAATTTCGGTCCATTTTACCAGATCCTCCCACCTCTTAAGGAAAAGCCGGAAATCTGAGTTTTTATGTGAAATCTTCCACTTTTTAACTTTGGCAACTAATTTTTTTTAAACACGGTGCAGTCCAAACAAAACATATCTGCAGGCCAAAATCTACACCCTCTGGACTGCGGTTTCAATGTCTCTTAGAGCAAAGTCTCAAAAGACATCATCTTGCTGTTTCAGCGCAGGGTAGATATCTACCTATGAGCCCATCAAATAGGGTCTAGGTAATAGAGTCACCTATGAGGGAGAAGCATAGTCTAAGCCCACTCTTTTAGCAGGGACAGGGGGCAAGGAACCATTTCCAAAAAGCAGGTGTGAGTTGGGTGGTCATCCCACTATATATGTTACATTGACAAATGTAAAAATAGGAGACTCATGGGTTCAATGAACCACATGTGTTTTTAAAAGTTGGTCCTATAAATTCAGCCTTTTTAGTGCACGGTTCTCCAAGTGTTTACACATGTGTGCAATCATGCACCCACCACAGTGAAGATAAAGAACAATTCCATCACCCCCCAAATTTCCCGTGAGCCCCTTTATAGATAGCCCCTACCCCTAGCCTCTGGCCACCACTAATATGTTCTCTTTCCCTATAGGTTTGTCTCTTTTCAGGATGTCATATAAATGGAATCTAAGTTTAGCCTTAGAGTTTGGCTTCTTTTACTTAACATAATACATTTGTGCTTCAACCATGTTATTTTATAATCACTAGTTCATTCCTATTGATTACTGAAAAACTTTCCACTGCATACATGGACCACAGTTTGTTTATCCATCCACAAAATACATTTCATTATTGTGCATATAGCTACTATAAATATTCACATAGAGGTTTTTGTGTAAGCATTGTCTTAATTTCTTTTGGGACTACTACCCAGGAGTAGGATTCCTGGGGTCTGTGGCAAGCATATGCTTTACTTAATGAGAAATTGCAAAACTGTTTTCCAAAGTGGTTGAATCATTTGGCATTCCCAGCAGCAGTACCTGTGTGCTCTCCTTGCTCTATATCCTCTCCAGCACTTGTTATTATCAGCATTTTGTTTTTATTTTGTTTCATAGTTTTACAACCCTTTCCATAGGTGTATAGTGCACACCCATTTTGGGTAAATTGTGCCGAATGTATAGAAGATCGTCCTCTAAATCAAGAGTCTCAGTGTAAGCAATTCAATGCTATTTCTGATATAATGTCTTTTTTTTTTTTTTTTTTTTGCTGTTTTGGCCAGGGCCTGGCTCAAACCCACTACTCCTGGTATATGGGGCCAGCGCCCTACTCCTTGAGTCACAGGTGCCACCCCTGATAAATGTCTTATCCTTGTACACTAACCCATCATCTTCAGCACATTCACATGTGTAATAATGTAAGTGATTTTTAATTCCACCAGATTTAAACCCCCCTGATGTGACTTATTGCCATTCTGCTACTGAGCCTTGAGAGATTATGGTTAAGTGCCAAGCAAAAAAAAATGACTTTGAACTGCTCTTTCACCAGTTAGAAATAATACTGAAACCAAATGTAAACATAAAAGAAGTGGTCAGATTCGGGTTACATATTAACGGTGTTTGGTCAGGCCGGGCTGAGGCACAGCTGCAGAGAATGCCTTTCACTTATCACCCTTTCCAAACCTCCCTACCTGGACTGGTCTCGACTGGATTTACAAGGGACCTTTTGAAAAGATGCAGAGAAGGCAAGCAGCACACATTTCCTGGCAATAAATTTAAAAGGTTGCTAAAACATTCCAGAGATTTTCACTCAACATTCCTCTGGCCAACACATCTGCAATCTGCCAATCCTTAAAAATAGGTGTTTTTGCATCTTAATCTCCCAAACATTCTTGAAAATGCCTTTCCTCTCGGCCTCTGCGTTGGACAAATCCACCTTTTTCCATTTTCTAAAACCACAGAAATATAATGCTGCTTAATTCATACAAGGCTGAGCTAACTGGAGTTAAAAAGAAATTTCAGGTACTTCATTTGACTCACTCTTCCCTACCAGATGATTCCATTCTTAAAAATGGTCCTGGGATTATATTTTCTCATTACAGAAGTGTCTGGCAAAATTAAGAAATTCAGTTCTAAAACTATATAAAAGCAAAACTATTCCCCTGAAAACAAGAGCGGAGATCCATGTGTATGTCCTTTCTGGCCCCCCCCCCCCCCCCCCCCCCCACCCCCAACACAACCACCCACCACCCGACTAACAACCAAACCAGACCCCCAGGACTAGCGGGTATACCTCGGGTGGTGTCACCGTTTAACTG
>CAUYPK010129681.1:0-47813 GCA_963574355.1 Loris lydekkerianus | reverse complement strand
CCCGGCCTGAAACTGCCTCTACCTAGATACAGCCAATGTGGTACCATGCCACTGGCCCGACCCTGTCACTCACCTCTTCCCCCGCCTTCTTTCCCTGCCCCTTCTCCACAATAAAAAAAAAAAAAAAAAAAAAAAAAAAGACAATACTGACACCCAGTGGTCCATTAACTGCTCCAATTTGATGCCCTAACATTTCTGAGGACTGCAGGATATTCAGGTTCATTCTAAATCTTGTTTTTGTCCTTAAGATGCAGGAAACAAAAGGTTATCAAAAGTTAACAACTCTTTAAAAATACCATGTACTAGTTAACTTTCTAAATCTCTCTAATAAGAATCTAGCTATATCTTCTTTGGCTTAAATATATGCATTATATCAAAGCATTTGTATTCTACAATGTATTTCTTTTACATCGTGAAAACAAATATGCTTTTAAAATTCAAGATTTATTTCCCAGGAGGTAAAAGCCAAACACTCTGAACTGTTCTATAATTATTTCTTTGATTTATTAATTAGTCTTCTAAGCCTCGAAAAGTAAATAATAAATATCTGAGATTATGAGGACAGGGACTCAGTTTAACTAGTTTTGTGAAATCTCTCAGCATAGCTTCAAATCTTGAATCTGGAATAATGAGTGAAAGCTGAGGCAAAACTGGCAGGAGAAACACATTTTGAGAACTTCTTTCACTTCCAGTGGGCTAATGATTGCCAGAGCTTTAAAGTCAGCAAGATCTAAAATATAACATTTGGGTGACATGTTGTCTGCCTAGTGAAGTAAAATAAAGGAGTGAAAATGTATTTTAATAATTATTTTTTCACATTGTAAGTTTTTGATTTTGACAAAAAGGATAAATGGTCTGGCCTTCCAGTCCAAACATAAGGTGAGAAAGGTGGGAGGATTTAATGCTAGTTACAAAAATATTTAAGGATCTCAGGCCTTTTTATTAATGGAAAAGACACTAGCTGGTATCATGCCATAACTGAGAGGCTCTAGACAGACATTCAGGTAAAGAAAACATGAATTGAATCGTAGGCACTTCCTCCTCTCAAAATAAAGGTATAAAAAGAAGTAACAACCAAACAAGAAACTTGGATGCAGTATATCCAAAAGGAAAGTGAACAGTCACATTGATCCATTTGTGTAGAAGCACAGGCTACTGGACTCTGTGCTAAATTGGATGAACAATCTAGAAGATATTACCCTCCACTTCATTAAGTGGAGCAATCTCAGGCTTAGGAGAAAAAACAAAATGTAAGAAAGAGAAACAGAAACCAGTTTCTCCAAAAATGGTTGCACCCAATCCCAGCAGAATTTTCCTCCTCCCACCTGATCCACAGGCTGCAGAGAGGGGGATGGAACACACTGACACCTTTCAGCTACAGCTGTAGGATGAGACTGGTCTCAGATAATAGTGGGACAAGGGCCAGAGAGAATTTGCTCAGAGGAAAAGGTAGGATACTGAGCAGCTCTCCTCAATAGGAGTAATACAAATGGGAGCAACGTGCTAACCTAAAAATATTCAAAAAGGTACAACAGAAAAAAGAGGAATATCTTTGTTGCATAGAAAACATATCTCAAGAATCATTTCTATGTACCGTATATACTCGAGTATAAGCCGAGTTTTTTTTGGCACAAAATTTGTGCCAAAAAACCCGAACTCAGCACAAATTTTGTGCCGAAAAACTCGGCTTATACTCGAGTATATAGGTACTTTGTCCAATAGAATAAATTAATGAGAATAATATTTAGAAAGCAATTAAAAAAAAACCTCTCAAAGTCTAGCCAATAAACAAAATAGGAAGGTATATGGCAGACCTAAGGGGAAAAATTAAGAATAAAACTGACATAATACCATTTTAGAACTAATGGATAAATTAGAAACTATGAGTCATGGAATAGATATAATTGAAAATGATATGATGGACATGGAAGAAAGATTTAAGATAGTCACAGTAGATACAGAAGGGGCAAAATAAAGCTAATGAAGACCAGATAATATATATACAATAGAAAGCTGTTTTAGTCTAAAGAGAGAAAAATCCCTCAAGTAGTATAGGTTGAATTGTGTTCCATAAAAAGTTCTGTTGAGCACCTGTATGATCTTATTTGTAAATAGGGTCCTTTCATTTTGATTTCTGTCTTGATTGGCTGTTCAAATGTGATAGAGATTGCAAATGTAATCGGGTGAAGATGAGATCAGACTCATTAGGTGACCTCTAATTCAGTGTGACTGGCATCTTTATAAAAGAGAACAGAGACCCAAACAGACGGCACCAGGTGAAGACACAGAGACACACAGGAAGGTGATGACCACCTGAAGATGGAAGCTGAGATTACAGTGAAGTGTCTACAAGCCAAGGATTGTCCACAGTCACCAGAAGCAAGACAGACATGGAACAGATTCTCCCTCAGAGCCCTCAAGAGGAATCAACACTGCTGACATCCTGATTTTGAACTAGTAGCCTCCAGAATTGTAAAAGAATAAATTTCTACCATTTTAAGCCCCTGTGTTTGTAACAATTTTGTTATAGCTGCTCTCAGAAACTAGTACAAATAGCCAATCTTACATATGAAACAATAGAATGAATCATTTAGATACATATATATTATCAAGTTTTATAAATTAAAGAAACAAGAAAACTACATATTGATAATGACATGACCATGTTCCAGAAAGATTTGAAATAGTTGATTGATACCAAACTCTACCATGTTAAGCAACTGAACCTTCAGAATATAAAATTCACTCAGCTTAGAGGCAAAGAGGGGTACCTATCTGTAATTCCTCCCTTTAAAAAAAAGAGAGAGAAAAGAAACAGTTGTTTTTGAGAAGGTAATGAAATACAGCCAATCAAGACAGAAATCAAAATAAAAAATCTCAACTTAAATGAAGCAATCTGGGGTAAACAATGAATAAATTTAAATATACTACTACTAAAAACAACACTGGAAATTAGGACTAGGAAATAAAATAGAAATATTATAAATATTGATGATATCTTAAAAATCAACTCATAATATTTTAAGAGAGGTATAAGAGTCGGACACTGGGAATTCAACATGAGTGGAGCATGGTCCTTCTTGTCCAAAAGTTTATCACCTCTGTCACATTTGAACATTTTATTAGATTTTTATGTTAGAATCATAATAGCCACTCATATCCTAGCACATAGCAGGCATCAATCAAGGTGCTTTGTGTGTACACATGTACATTATTGTCTTCCTTTTACTTTTTATGAAGAAGTATTTATCTAAAGTTTATGAAATTTAATTGCAGTTTCTTTTTGTTTGTTTGCTAAATTTATTTTTATTTTTGTCTTTTGAGACAGAGTCTCACTTTGCTGCCTGGGTAGAGTACTGTGGCATTATAGCTCACAGAAACCTCAAACTCCTGGGATCAAGTGATCCTCTTGTATCAGTTTTTCTGTTTTTAGTAGAGACAGGGTCAGGCTGGTCTTGAACTCTTCAGCTCAGGGGATCCTCCCACCTTGGCCTCCCAGAGTGCTAGGATTACAGGCATGAGCCACTGTGCCTGGCCTGCTAAATTTAAGTAAAATTAAATTTAAGGGTTTTTTGTTTGTTTGTTTTTTAATGAGAAGAAGAAAGAAGGAAAGAAATGAAAAGGAAAGAAAAATGAAAGGGAGGAAAGGAAAGGAGGAAACCTGGGATCCAGTTTTATCTTAACCATAGATTAGCTGCTGTGCGCCCTTAGACATAGCTGAACACTTCTGTATCTTAGACCAGGAGGATGGTGCCAAATGCTACCATATGAGTTTCCTTTTTCTTCCTTTAATTACAGAACACCAGATTTTAGTTGGGTACATGATTACCCAATAAAAGGATTACAATTCCCAGCTGGTGTGACTGTGTGACCGTACCACAACCAAATGTTTTGTAACCATATTTTGTATAATTTCAGAGAAGAGGTCTTAAAGGGGCAGGGTCTCTCTCCTCCCCTCCCCACTCACCTGCCATGCAGATGTGAGGAGTGGAGCTCCTTCTTCCATAGTGATGATGAGGCCATATTCTGAGCAGGCAGGAATGGAAACCTGTCAGCATGCTGAATCTCAGATTATGGAGCTGTCACACCAGTGCTGGTTTGCCTATTTCCAGACATTACAGGAGAGAGAAACAAATGTCTGTCTTCACTTACAGCTAATTCTAATCGTCACATATATAAGTGACGTTCTGTTTTATCATTTAAAGCACCAGAAACCCTTAACTCACAGTAAAACAATCACAAAATAACTGTCAGGTTGAAGTGGGGGTGGGGAGAAGCCCTTATCAGTGAGAAAGGTAAAGCTCAGAGAGGAAAATAATCTACTAGCACAGAGCAAAACTGACATCTGGGCCTGGCTCAGTGTGACAAGGCAGGTACTCACCAGCAACATAACAGTGTCTCCTGTATCCTCCGCCCCGTTCCCGGAATCCTCCTCAGCTCAAGAAATATGAAAGCAACTTTCTCCCTCATCAAATGTGGGGACCTGACAAAATATTTTAATCATGCAAAAATGAACAGGCCAAAAGACAATGAACATCATTTTCAGAAGCTGACAAATAATTTTTGACCAAGAGAGAAAAGGAATAGTGAAGGGAAGGAGTCAGAGAGGAGCTGACAACCAATTCTAAGCTCCCTCAGCTTCTACTCCATCCACCTTGAGTTCAACTCCTGATTGCCTCCCAAACATTTGTCTCCAGCCCCAGCTCTCTCCAGCTCCAAGGAGATACCCCAAACCATCCATTCAACAAATAATGGTAAAGATCTACATGCAAGCCACTGTGCTAGATAGTAGAAATCCAGTATGTGTAAGAAGTGGCCCCTGCCTTCCAAAGGTTTATTCTCTTGAAGAAACTATCATATTTGGATGCTTTATTACATGTTTGATATTAAATCATGATGGCTGCTCACATCCTAGTATGAAGTAGGCATCGAACAAGCTGCTTTACGTGCATATTAGGAGTTTAAAACAATAAATACATAAGAAATGTATATTATTATCCTTATTTTACAGAAGAGGAGGTAAGGCACATTGCAATGAAATAATTATCCAAAGTTACACAGCAAATTGTATACATTATCTCATTTAAAATTCACAATAGTCTTAACTACTGGAACCTGTGTACATATAATATCCTTGTTGACAAAGGTGTGGGAAAACAGGTGCACATAGATGAGTGTTGGGAGTATAAACTGATATGGCTTTAGGGGGAGAGGTATGATGATAAAATGACTTACTTAAAAATCTTATAGGAAATGGAACTCAAATACTGAATTCCAAATTGAGCCTCTTCTAAAACCTTACAGTGTAGTAAGTGCTACTCTATGGGTAAGCAGTGAACCTAATAGAAGCACTAAGGGAGGGACATCCGAGGAAACAGGTAGGGAACATTCATAATGTGTGTCTTAATGGAAGAGACATACAAGCTGAGCCCAAAGTGGTGATTAAGCCCTTGGTGTGGAACGGCTTTCCAAGTTGAGACAACTGAATACAAAATCCTGCAGGCAGACAGAGCACTTGCTTCATCTGGGGAAGGACCAGCCCCGTGACTAGAAATTAGAATGGAAATGGCATCTCTCTTTGAGGGCCTCCTTAGTCTCCAAGTGTCCACAGCTAAAGACAATCTTTCTCTAATAGTTTACTCCACTTCCTGCTTCTCTGGTTTCCTAATCTTAACAATTTATGTTTCAAGCCTTAAAATCACATCAGACGTGCTCCTCTCCCTTGTGTCTATATTCAACTCCTTACCATGTCTTATTAAATTATTTCACATTTATCCCTTTTTGTTATTCCCACTGCCACATCATTACCCACCACAGGTCTGGACGAGAGCAAAATCCCATCAGCCTAGAACTTCCAGCCTGCTTTCCCAAAGGCCACAGCCATCCGAGATCATGGGTTTCATGGGCATATGGCAAAATGTGGCATTTCCCCCATGTACACAAATACCCAATGCAAATAGCACTAAATATGTGGACTTAGCCTTACAAGCAACCTGCGCAGATAATATGGTTATTTTTCTTCTCCAACTTTGAAAGATTAAAAACATCAGTGATATCCATTGTTGACAAAGATGTGAGAAAATGGACATACACAGATTTCTTTGGGAATGAAAATTGATACAATTACTATGGAAAGCAGTCGAGTCATGTGTATCAACAACCCAACCTTTCCCAGTAATTCCACTTCAAAGTGTTTCTCCTTGAGAAGAATTGGACCTGAGTCCCAATCAGAGCCTATGAGGATGCTTATTATAGCATCATCAAAAACTAAAAACTATGTATCAATCATTAACTTATTTATTTTAAAAATTATATTTAAGAGAATGCTATCCAGCTAATAGAGATAGTGCAGATATACATTTATTGACATGAAAAATTGCCAGTGTGAATACATGTGTGTTTATACACACAGTATTATTTATTGTAGGCAATAAAAAAGCTTGAGTAGTAAGGTCTCATTTTTGTAAATAATCTATGTATCAGTAACCACAATAAATTCCATAGTCAAACTTAGTCCCAATACCATAACTAACTAAAGAAAAGCAATCCGTCTATTAGAGAAAGAGAAAAGGCTAAAATCAAAGAAGCACAGTCCTGAAACTGAGATCGAATTCTTGTTTGTATCAAAGGAGAGCCAATGTATCACCCCAAATACCGTATATACTCCAGTATAAGCCAACCCGAGTATAAGCCGACCCCTTAATTTTACCCTAAAAACTGGGAAAACTTAGTGACTCGAGTATAAGCCAAGGTGGAAAATGCAGCAGCCACTGGTAAATTTCAAAAATAAAAATATATACCCAAAACAATTACAATGATTGAGGAATCAGTAGGTTAAATGCTTTTCAATATTTATTGCTAAAGAAAAACTGTAAACTAGCAACAACAACTTTAAAACTAAATAAAGTGCAGAAAACCGTAGCTTAACAGGTAATCAAGCTAAATCACAATCACCTAATCAAATAACCTGTATGACCCGAGTATAAGCCGAGTTCGGGTTTTTCGGCACAAATTTTGCGCCGAAAAAACTCGGCTTATACTTGAGTATATACGGTATTTTCTGGAAAAGAAGCAAAACATAAATTTAAAGGATTCATACAGGTATGGATTCCATACTTCATGCTGTACAATTTGATGATGCTCACCATTAATTAGAAATCACAGAATCTTCTGAGACACAACTACAACAGTGACTTTACCTAACAAATGCAAACACTGTAACAATTGTTTGTACCTTCATATTAATCTGAGATTTAAAAAAATAATGGAATCTTCATCTTATGATTGCTGTGTTTTAAAGTTAATTTTTAATCATAATTTATTATGCAGTTAAGTCTTTGTTTCTAAACAAAATTTTGTTCTTTACTGCCACAAAAAGCAAGGCAATTTAAAGACTTTCTCTGTTGAGAAAGAGTACTAACTGAAGTTATACCCTAGAATTTCAAATGCATGAACACAACCCCACATACTGGTCAAGGGCCACATTACATGTGATTTTTTTCAAGTTGATGTCTGTTTGAATGTCATTGGAATTTCTGTAATTAGAGAATGGAAAATAAGCACAAAGCAATCATATAGTTATAAAAAGACAGCACTTAAAAACATTTCTGGCATTCATGACATAAATATTACTGCTGTTTCACATTGGGATACTGAGAAGGGAAATGAACCTAAAATGTAAATTTATAGATGGAAAGGTGGTTGGGATAATTATGGAGGTGAAAGTTGAGAAGGATTCCTATAATAAATAGGAATACCTAAGAATTATTGTTATTCTTTTGTGTAGATTACATGGCATATTCCATAATATACAGTATTATCAATAAAATTGTTTTTTTTGCATCTATTAGAAAGAAGGACCACATTTTTCTCTCTGCTATTTCATTTATGTAGCAGTAAAGAGTTATTTCTCCCATCCCAATCTTTTTTGGGATAGGCCCATATCTACCTAGGATAACAAAAAAGGACTTTATTTATCTATTGAGACAGGGTCTTGCTCTGTCACCCCAGTCTGGAGCACAGTGGCATAGTCACAGTTCACTGCAAGCTCAAATTCTAGGCTCAAGTCATCCTCCTGCCTCAGCCTCCTGAAGTGCTGGGACTATAGGCATGTGCCACCATGCCTGGTTTCAAAAAATGACTTTTTATAATGCGATTCAGAATAAAGAAAGAAACCGGTATGGGCTGAATTTTGTCCGCCTACTACCCTCAGGATTCATAAGCTCAAGTTCTAACCCCCAGTACTTCAGAAGGTGACTTGGAGATAGGTCTTTTAAAGAGGTAAAGTAAAATGAAGTCATATGGATGGGCACTAGTCTGATATGACTTTATAATAAGAGAAGCCTAGGACACAGAGAATTCACAGACCAAGGGAAGAACGTGCGGCAGCTGCAAGCCAAGGAGAGGGGTCTCAGAAGAAACCAAACCTGCTGGCACCTTGATGTTTGTGGCCTCCAGAACTGTGAGAAAGTAAGTTTCTGTAATTTGAGCCACTCAGTCTATGGCATTTTGCTATGGCAGCCCCAGAAAATGAATACAGAAACACACTCTCAATTTCTCACATTTGATTTTTCCTAGTCAAAACCTATCCTCTTTCCACTTCATTCAATAGCTATCCTCATCTTTGTAAATGTTATTACAATTTACCCAGTTGCTCTAGTAAGAAAACTACCAGCATTCCTCATATTCTCTAATCCCCTAAAAACCACCTATTACAATCCTATTCTTATTCCCAAAGCATGTTTTGAATCTACTTCTTCACTTCATCTCCACTACCACTACACTAGTCCCCACTGTTATCCCTCATTTTGACTATTGCAAAAGCTTCCTATTTTTTTGAGACAGAGTCTCACTTTGTCACCCTGGGTAGAGGGCTGTGGTATCACAGCTCACAGCAACCTCCAGCTCATGGGCTCAGCCAATTCTCTTGCCTCAGCCTCCCAAGTAGCTGGGACTACAGGCATCCGCCACAACACCCGGCTATTTTTTGTTGCAATTCTCATTGCTGTTTTAGCTGGCTGGGGCCCCGTTTGAACCTTCCACCCTTAGTATATGGGGCCGGCGCCCTTACCCACTGAACCACAGGCGCCGTCCTAAAAACTTCCTAAGTAATCTATTTTTCTTCATTTTCTCTCCAATCCAGAAATCCTGTCCATTTCAGCAGCAAAAGTACTTTTTTTCTTAGCATGTGATCATTACCTCCTCTTCTGGCTTAAAAGTCTTGAGTAGTACTTGGAGTAAAACTAAACTCCATAGCATGTCCTACTTGATCTAGCCTCTGCCTGTCTCCAAATACATCTAGTATCCCTGTGCTCCAGCTACACTAATTTTCCTTCAGTTCCAGAAATTTTCAAGTTCTTTCCTACCTCAAGGGCTTTATTTTGCTCCTTCTACCTAGAATGTTTCAGGGTGTGAGCTTCTCCTTCGTTTTCAGTTTTAATTGCAACTGTTCCATTGAGACCACCCTATTTCAAGGATTTTACTAGAACTGGGAGCTCAGTAAAGACTTGTTGAATGAATCCTATAAAAGATCTAATTGCCTTCAGGTTAAAGCTATAATGCTAGGCCAAAGGCCAAGAAGAGATAAAGCCTGTTAAGACAGGGGATAACAAGAGGGGTACTCTCCAGATGGAGGGACTTACTGAGGAACCCACCAAGACATGGCTGTTCAATTGCTTGATTGAATAATGGCCTGAACTTGCAAAGCAGGAGTAGGTAAAAATGACTAGAGGAGGCTTTTTCAGTTGCCACTCAAGGTGGAATCTATGATTTGGTTACAACTGGTAACAAATTCTTTTGGACGGTACCATTCTGTCCTTTCAAAAGGATTACATGTGCTACATATTCTTTATTAGAACTTTCTTCACTGTACTATACTGTAATTATTTTTTGTGTGCCATTGATTAGGGTTCCTTGAGTCAAGACATTACTTTATAATGCAATTCTTGGTCTCATGTAAGTGTTCCATAAATGAATTCAAGTGGTCCTGCCTAAAATCTTTGAAGAAGTAAAAAAGAAGTATAAGATTTGACAGTATAGTAAAAAGGTGAATGGGAAGATAGACTTTAGGAAGAACAGTGATGTCAATGGGAGGAAAATGAACAACGTAGAATTACCGGCACTTAACAAAAGTCCAGAATTCCAAGATGATAGGATTATCCACAGGCAGCAGGTGCATAGATAATGTTGGTCTTTTGCTTTTCTGAAAAAGTTTTTCTGGGTGGGACACAATTATAAGAGGGACTTTACTGGGGCGGTACCTGTGGCTCAGTGAGTAGGGCGCCAGCCCCACATACCGAGGGTGGCGGGTTCCAACCCAGCCCCTGCCAAACTGCAACAAAAAAATAGCTGGGCGTTGTGGTGGGCGCCTGTAGTCCCGGCTACTTGAGAGGCTGAGGCAAGAGAATCAGCTAAGCCCAAGAGTTGGAGGATGCTGTGAGCTGTGACGTCACAGCACTCTACCGAGAGCAACAAAGTGAGACTCTGTCTCTAAAAAACAAAAGAAAAAAAAAGAGCGACTTTACTTAACAAATGCAATCAATATAACCTGTTCTTTGTACTCTCAATGAGAAACATTCTACTGCTTCAGCCTGTAGCTGGAACTACAGGTACATGCCACCACCCCAGCTAATTTTTCTATTTTTTGTAGAGATAGGGTCTCGTTCTCGCTCAGGCTATTCTTGAACCCCTGATCTCAAGTGATCCTCCTACCTCTGCCTTCCAGAGTGCTAGGATTATTGGTATGAGCCACCATGCTGGGCCAATTATGACTTCGTGATAAAGGGTTATATGGGTTGAAAAGCATTTCCCCAAAATTCATGTCTATCTGGAACTTATTTCTAACTATATCATGTACCAAATATAGTTGTTCCATTCAACAATGGATAGCATGTATGTCAGTGGTTCCATAAGGTAAAACAGTATTTTTACTGTACGTTTTTAATGTTAAGACATGTTTAGATATGTTTAGAGAAACCAATACCTACCATTATGTTGCCACTGCCTTTCAGTAAGTAACATATCACATCATGCACAGGTTTATAGCCTAGAAGGAAGAGGCTATGCCATCTAGCCTAAGTGTGTAGTAGGCTCTACCACCCAGGTTTATATAAGTACATTACATGGTGTTTGCACAATGATGAAATCACCTAACAACCCATTTCTCTGTACATATCCCCATTGTTAAGCAATGCATGACTGTAATGTCTTTGCAGATGTAATCAAATTATGGCTCTATAGATATAATTAAGTTGTAGATCTAGGTTAGATGGACCCTAAATCCAATGACTGGTGTCTTTATAAAAGAAAGGAGAGGGAGATCACAGAGATGAAGAGAAGGTGGCCACATGAAGATACGGGTTGAGGTTGGAGTTATACTGCCTCAAGCCAAGGAACTCCTGGAGTCACCAAAAGCTAGAAGCAGCAGGAATTCTTCCTAAAGCCTTAGAAGTGTGGCACTAATGAAACCTTGATTTTGAACTTCTGGTCTCCAGAACTGTGAGAGAATACATTTCTGTTGTTTTAAGTCACCCAGTTTGTTGCAACAGGCCTAAAAAATTAAATACAAAGATTAAAAAAAAAATTGAGGAGTAGTCCTTTCAGTGACTCAAATGAACTCAAATTGGCATTCTAAGATACATAGCTCTAAAATGTTTCACATTTCTAAAAGCAATTTTTACCAAAATAGAAACTTCTAATTCACCTAAAAGAGCCAAATAATTCAGCATATTAACTAATAAAATGAGATCCTGCTGGTACTCAATATTTTAAAAATTTCATAGAAGAATTACTACCTTAAACTATATAAACATGTACAGTGTGCAAACAAAAGGAAGACTTGATTAAAGTTCTGTACTTACTTTTAGATTAATGCTATCCCTATGCATCTCTATACTTTCAATGGTTTTTATTTTGGAAGCAATAAGATTTTTTTATCTATAACTTTTTAAAACTATAAGATTACTAATATTTAAAGAAATTTGGAAAATAGAGAAGAGTAAAAAATTGCTCCAAACTCTAATCTTCTAACATAATTTCTTGTGTTTTGGTATCTCTCTTTTTTTTTTTTGAGACAGAGTCTCAAGCTATTTTCCTGGGTAGAGTGCTGTGGCGTCACAACTCACAGCAACCTCATACTCTCGGGCTTACTCTGACTCTCCTGCCTCAGCCTCCTAAGTAGCTGGGACTACAGGACCCTGCCACAACACCTGGCTATTTTTTTTTTTTTTTTTTTTCCGGTTGTAGTTGTCATTGTTGTTTAGCAGGCCTGGGCCCGGTTTGAACCTGCCACCCTTGTTGTATGTGGCCAGCGCCCTGCCCACTGAGCTACAGGTGCCGCCGGTGTATCTCTTTTTTATTATTTTTTTTTTTTGAACACGTCTACAAGTAGGACACATACATTTTTGTATTCTGCTTAAAAAAACTTTACTATTGTGTCATGAACATTTTAAGGTCTTTCAAATCATAATTTTACCAGCCACCTATCAATACTCATTTCCTCATTGTTGGAATTTAGGTTGCTTTTAATTTTTACTATTGGGAAAATACTACAAAAAAATCTTGCTTATACTTTTGTTTTTATCTATCCTACTAGAATTGGGAGGATGTCACATTAGTAGGTACTCAATAAAGATTTGTTGGCTGGACACAGTGGCTCACACCTGTAATCCTAGCACTCTGGGAGGCCAACGTGGATGGACTGCCTGAGTTCCCAGGTTCAAGACTAGCCTAAGCAAGAGCAAGACCCCATCTCTAAACAATAGCCAGGCGTAGTGGTGGGCGCCTGTAGTCCCAGCTACTCAGGAGGCTGAGGCAAAAGAATTGCTTGAGCCCAAGAGTTAGAGGTTGCTATGAGTTACGAGGCCACAGCACTCTATAAAGGGTGATAAAGTGAGACTGTCTCAAAAGAAAATTTTTTTTTTAAATTTCCTTAGGACAGAATTCAGAAGTAATATAATATAAATAAATAGTTCAGTACAATGTCTGACAATAGATATTGCTATTATTATTTACTGTCTCTTGAAATACATCATCAAATTTATCAGGTTATGATAGGTTAGGTGGGGTGGCTCATGACTGTAATCCTAATCCTAGCACTTTGGGAGGCCAAGGCACAAGGATCATTTGTGGTCAGGGTTTGAGACCAGCCTGAGAAACTGAGCAAGGCCTTGTCTCTACAAAATTTGCTGGGGTTGGTGATGCATACTCCTAAGCCCCAGCTACTTGTGGGGCTGAGGCTAGAGGATCAGTTGAGTCCAGGTTGTTTGAGGCTGCAGTGAACTAGGATGATGACATTGCACTCTAGCCGGGGAAATAGAGTGAGTTTTATCCTGTCTCAGAAAAAAAGAAGAGGTTGTGATAATTTACAATGCTGCCAGATATGGTCAGGAACTAACTGTTCAAGATACTGGGAGGGTTAGAGCACTGAACAAAATAACCAAACTCGTTGCATTTATGGAGATTTCATTCTAATGGAGGAGTCAAAAGTTATATATGTATATATATGTATTAATGGATTATATATAATTGCACATTTATTTTCTTACACATAATATATAATAATTATATATTTATGTATTATACAATAAAATATCATGTAGTGATTAATGGATATGAAGAAAAGTAAAGCAGGATAAGGTGACAGGGAGCAAGGGGATGGTTTTTTGCACAGAGTGGTCAGGGAAGACCAGAGAGGTGGCATGATCTGTAGAGATCTGAAGGACAAGAACCACTTATAATTTTGAAATTATGCTTTCTTTGCTTAAACATCTTGTCATTTTACTCTTATTTCGGCAATATACTATTACAGGTTGAATTTGGTCTCACAAAAAGGTATGTTAAAGCCCTAACTCCCAGTACCTGTGAATGTGACCTTATCTGGAAATAAACTTTTTGCAGATGTAATCATGTTAAAGTGAGGTCATAATGGATTAGGGTGGTTCCTAGTCCAATGATTGATGTCCTTACAGGAAATTTGGACACAGCCATACAGGGAAAACACCAGGTGCAGATGGAGGCAGAAATCAGAGTGATGTCCCTACAAGGAGTGTCAAGGATTGCTACTAACCCCCAGAAGCTAGGAGAGAGGCGTGGAAAAGATTCTCTCTCTGAGACCCCCAAGAGTGAATCAACCTGGTTGCCACCTCCATTTCAGATTTCTGGCCTTCAGAACTGTGAGTCAATAAATTTCTGTGGTTTTAAGCCACACAATTTGTGGTAATTTGTTACAACTCTAGTACACATGCTTAAACATATTCTAGCACAGATACTTCTTAATCTGGGATATATTTTTCATTTAGAGATAAAGAAACGTCCTATTGTGAAATTTCTTCTAGGTTCTTAACATTCCCTCCAAAGTCACAGGTTCTAGTAATGTCTAACACAATATCTCAAAAGTGCATTGTTCCTGCTTCTAAAGAGATTATGTAAAGACTGGCCTAGGAAATACAGACTTTGAAGCAGGGACTGCAGCCATAGGCATTACTTAATTTTCTCTGCCATAAAGAGTCGCTGCAATTAAAGTTCCAAAGGAGTGAAGAAAGTGATGGAAGCCAACACTTTCATCAGGAACCTGAACTGGGGTTGACATTTAATGCCACTGCTTCATTCATTGCTATCTCACCCTAAGTTTAGCTCCAGTTGAGACTAAGTAATAAAAATTCAAGTATTCACCTGCCTTAATATCCACATTTGTGAGTTTCATCTGGCGCTTCAAAATCTCCTTGGGGGAAGAGAGAACAAAATATTAAAGACTAAAACCTATAAATGGAAAGAAACCAATCCAAAAAATTTTTTTTCTTCATTGAAAGGCCCTGAGTACACCAAAGTGTGCTTAAAAAGTTGACACCCTCACGTGTCTTCGCAAATTCCAACCTGCGTTAGTCGGCGCTTTCCTCTAAGCAACACTGCGCAGGCGCTAAGGCCGGTGTGCCCAGGGAGGATTCTGGCGCCGGCGCGCGGGCAGGGAAGTGGGCGGGCTCACGCGCGTGCTCGGCGGCTCACTTCCGGCCACCCCTCCCCCTCCCTCACGTAGCCACCTCCCCCTCTCCCTTCTCTTCCCCAGTTTCTCCCCCAACTCTCCCCACCCCTCGCACTCTCTGCCCGGCTCGCTTTCCGTCCTTCTCCTCTGGCTTCATCCGGGTCGTTGACGGCTGTCTCTGGACTGGACGGCGGTGACTGCTGCTTTCCTCTGAGGAACCCGGTAAAGTTTCACAGGGGCCAGGAGGGGAGCAGCGCAGCAGCGGTACAGACGCCGGAGGAGCCCTGGTGATCGCCGCCGCTAGCTGGAGGAGGAGGGTCCCAGGAGCTGGAGACCTGCCTCAGCAGCCTTGCTGTCTTGCTCTCTGGGAGGGGCCGCCCTCTGTCTCTTCGGGCTTCCCCTGCTCGGAGAGGCCGGGTGAGTCGTTGCCCGAGTGGGTTCGGGGCGTGCGACGGCGTTAGGGAGGGGGCAGACGGGGCTGAGCGGATACAGGCCGGCCTGGCGCAGGGCGCTTTTTGAGCGCTTCCTGGGGGTGTGGGACTGGGGGCGAGGCCGGCGTCGGGGCTTCCAGGTTTCGGGACTGGAATGTCGCATGTCCCTGAGGAAGAGCCTCCCTCGGGTTGAGGCCGCGGGGTGCCAAGCCTCGTCGGCCGGCCTCTGCGGCTGCTGCCAGCGGGCGGCTGCCGTAGTTGTCTGCTTGGCCGCGAGGTTGGATGTGTGCACATGATTTTCTCTTCCCCGGACCCAGGGAGCAGATCTGGGTGGATGCTCAGGGAAAGACGGGACTAAACTGCTTCTCGTTCCCTACCTGTTGCTGGCGAGAGGACGCCTTCTGACTTTTTAAAGAAAAGGATGGTTAAACCTCGAGCGCGGAAATATTGGGTGTTCTCGTGTTATCTCCTATTAAAAAAAAAAAAAAAAAATACGGGAAGACAATGCAAAACCCTCGGGAACTGTAGAGTTCTGGTGCCCCAAAAGAATGAAGTCAAACTTTCTATTAATGGATGGGTTGTGGAATAGACACCTTGGGCACTTACTAGCCGGAACGTAGGAAAATCGGGTTTGGTAATTTAGCAGGTTATATGGTAAGGAATGTGAGTGATTACTACAAGAATAAGGCTGACTTCCTGTAATAGTTATTTAGTAACGCGATGTGATTAAAAATCTGTGTAGGTTTAGATGAGGTGGATTCTGATGGTTGTGTCTTTTTCACGAGCGAAGAAATTAGTGTACTGGAAAGTTCTGCACATTTCGCCATCAAACTACCAGTGCACCAGCCCCCATTCCTATTGAAAGATCGGTAGTGCTGAGGTTATTTGCAATTTTTTCCCCCCCATCTTAAAATACTTGTCTCAGAGGTATAGATATAGATTGCCCAGGGGAGATTTATTTTTAATCACGGTTACCACTCATAGTAGAAAATGTTGAATTTTGGGGAGACTGATATGTAAACTGCATTTATGGGTCATTATTATAATTACCCACATTGATTTAAGATTACATAAATTAATGAGGTTGCAAAGTTAGTATTTTGATTTGTGAAATAGGGTCTTTGGGGTGATTGTTTTAAGGTTGTGGTTTGATAAGAGAATCCTAATTTTTCTCTGTGGCATGTTGTTTGAATAATTGGAAGAATCATTTAAATTGTAGAATATTTCTAAAAATGTCCATTATTGGTTTCATTTCTGTTACAGATAAGAACTTCAGTTTTCTGTTGATGTGGAGGTAGGTATTAGAAGGTTTAATTATATTACAATTTGAGGGAAACAGGAAGGTTATGTTTCTGCAGTTGGCTAAATTTTTCCCTGTGTATGTTTCATGTTTTGGGCAGTGAAAAGGTCTTATTTTTTTTACTCTGATTAAAGTTGTTTAAAGCAAAATGTGTAAAAAATCTGATTAATTTCATCAAGGTATTTATTTTCATTAGTTTAGTTTGACACAAGGTAATGAATAGTCAACGATGGTTAATATGTTTTAAATTTTGTAGAGAATCAAAGAATGATGTGTTTTCTCAAATATTTATGATACATTTAAAAAGACACAAATGGTTGGTTTTTGAAAGTGATACACACTATATTATAAAATATATTTAATGTTTACCATGTAGTGATTATTGTAGCTGAGCATTTGAAAGAGCAATTAATACATCATTTTAACGTCATATTAACTTTTTCCTTTTCCTCAGAAATAGGGTACCTCCAACTTTCCAGTGTTTCAGAAGAAAATTTTTTATTGAAACTGGAAGACCAAAATAATTACAAGCATGTTGTGCTGGGGAAATGCATCTTTTGGACAGCTAGGTTTGGGTGGAATTGATGAAGAAATTGTACTAGAGCCCAGAAAAAGTGACTTTTTCATAAATAAAAAGGTCCGAGATGTAGGATGTGGACTCAGGCATACTGTATTTGTTCTGGATGATGGAACAGTGTACACATGTGGATGTAATGATCTAGGACAGCTAGGTCATGAAAAATCCAGAAAGAAACCAGGTAAGTTGAAAATATTTTTATTTGCTATTTCTAGTAATTATATCATTTTAAGTTTGAAGTGTCATAATTTCTTTGCTTGTAAGCGTCATATTCTTAACAAACTTCAAAAGCAAAGTACGAGTTAAATATATTCTTTACATTTGCATGCTTCTAAGAACTTTATTTAATGTACTTATTTTTTGGTTAGTTTGTTTTACTGCTAAAATTATAAATTCTTGTGGTGTGGTGATGTAAAACAAAGAAAACCAGCCTGCGGCATATAGATCTTCTTTAATGTAGAGAGTATACAGGTATAGAGTATGTAGTATATAGGTCCTCTTTAATAAATTCTGTTCAACCAACTTGGATAGATTTTAAATGCATAATTTACTCTGTTTACCATATGTCTTTGACTGACTTGACTAAAATATATTTTAATTCTTTTATTTATTTGTCTATCACAGTACTTTAAATATGTAATTTTATTTGGTTTAGTTGAAAATATCTTTTAATCCCTTAATCTCTTACTTTCAAAGAGTAGCATTAGCTATTAGAGGTATTTTGATTTTGTAGTAGCCCTACAAGCACATTTTAAAATAATTTGTAGGGTAATGAGAATTTTGAGCAATTTGATCACATTTCGTGTTCTATTTTCCTGAATATGGTATTTTTAAATCAGATAATACCACATTTAGGAATATCATTGTTATGTGAGTTTTGCTTTTAATTATGATAAATGAAAGTTACCAATTTAAGGTGGTAAATTCAGATGAAATTGCAACTATACTGACTTAACAGTTTCTTTTAACCTTAACAATAGTGGCTGGCACTTAAGTATTTTTTATGGTAGTCACTTTATCAATACATTCTTTAAGTGGTTTCTATTGTTAGTCTACTTCTAAGAGCTTAATATAGAAACAAAATATTTGGTCATTAAGACATGTTTCATCTTTCATACCATTTCACCACCATGCCAAAACTTACTTTTCTAACTTGTGAATACTGTATAGTTTTCATTCTTTATTAATGGTTAGGGTCTTAATAACCTTTCTTTTTGCCTTAATTTGTAATTTATTTTTATTGGATGAATGATGGTGACATTTATGACAGGAGGTTTAATTACTGCAGAACTCAAGGTAAATGGCAGCTTTCTTGTACCCTGTCTTGCAGAAAATATTGTGTAGATCCTCTCCAGATTTTCATAATCTGAAGCATATGGTCATATGGGTAGAAATGAGTGGTAAATTTACTCATATGCATTTGATTGTTATCACTGTTTTAGAGGCAGATGGACCCTTCACTATTTTTCTTTTTTTGCTTGGCTTAGGATACTGCCTCAGGTTGAGGCCCCCCTCCCCAACCCCATTGAGATTTTTCATGGTATCTGGGCTGCTGCTGTTCATTGTACTTAATGTGCCAATAGAAATAACCAAATTATGTTGGTTTTGTTTGTTTCTCTGTATTGTTTAGTAATTTTTGAAAGACTATAGGGCAAGTAGAGAATAAAAAACCAGCACACAGGAATTGTTAATGTATTTGCAGAAATTACTAAGGTTTAAAAATTTTAAGTGTCCCACTTGGCACAGTGGCTCATGGCTGTAATCCTAGCATTGTAGGAGGCCCAGGTAGGAGGATCCCTTGAGCTCAGGAGTTCAAGACCATCTCAGCAAGAGTGAGACCCTATGTCTACTAAAAGTAGAAACATTAGCTGGCATTGTGGCAGGCACCTGTAATCTTTCCCAGCTACTCAGGTGGCTGAGGCAAGAGGACTGCTTCAGCCCAGAAATTTAAGGTTGTTGTGAACTGGGCTGATACCATGCCACTCTAGCCTGGGCAACAGAGTGAGACTCTTATCTCAAAAAAAGATTTTTTTTTTTTCAATGTCCAGGACAAAAGTAGACACTGTGTAATAGTATAATGATTATAGTGCCTGCAACAGCTTCTAGTTCTGTAGGTGAGAGTCTAAGAAACTTTTAAACTGGAAGAATAGGTTTCTTCGTGGTCATGTTGACATTGTGGCGATTGCATTGTGACATCTATATCATCTTTTGATTCATTCTGAAAACATTATTTGGTAATACAAAATTGGGAGAGTGGATTTCCCTAACTTAAGATGCCTCTTTAGGGTTGCCTCATTGTTGTTCAGGGTATATCACATTCTATGGAAGAGAAAAATAAAATGCATGAATTTTGTCTTTGACAAATTTAGAGCCTGGGTTGGGAGTTCAGGTGTACATAAATGAAACAACTGCAGAGAACTGAAATTTGGTATGATATGCTTTTGAGCTTATGGAATTTAAATGATAGGCAATGTCATTGTGGGAGAGAATTAACGTTTCTGGCAGAAAATGAATGTTTAAATTTAATTCGATTGGTCATCACATAAATAGCCAGAAAATAAGTTAGGAGTTAGAATTGTTTAGTTTTATAGAAGGGGGGTGTACTGATCCTGAGACAATCTTTTTATTATCAGAAGTCTTGGTCAAGGATAGATGTGAACCTAGATTTCAGAGGTTTGAGAAGTTCAAAGAAAGCAAAGGTAGTTGCTCAGAAAGGGAGTTAATCATTTACTCTCAGTCTTGACTTAAAACGTGCTAGAGTGGTAAATTTTAATAATATTTTTAACTAAAATTATTACTGTTTGGAATAATAACTTAGTGATTTAAATATGCCCCTTCCCCACCCCTTTTTAAAATTTGAGAGTTTGTCGACTGGATTAGAAGATGTGTACTTGTGTTGGATCTTATTTAATTGATTTAAAGTCTTCTGGTAATCAAGAAAGTTGGGTGTGTTTCTAGAACCGTGTAATAAACATAGATCACTTCATCAGATCTTTAAAGTTATGTCAGAAAGAAAACAGACAGAAAGGAGGGAACTAAGAATTGTTTTTTTTCCATAAATTGGCGTTATCAACAGAACAAAGAATATTCTTTAACTAATAAGTAATTAAAGATGGATTTTTATTGAATTTGTAAAAATAAAGAAAAAAATTAAAACATAAGGAATGAAAGAGAAAGATAGTCTTATTAAGGATGAGTTATTTTTGAGAGTGTAGTAAATAGATTTAACCTTTCGCTTATTGAAAGAGGATTTCTGTGATGGATATTTTAGAAACTACAAAGACAGGTTTGATTTCCTTTTTTATACCAAGAGTACAGATTGTGTTCATGTTTATCTCTGTTCTCTTGGGTATGTATGCCCTTTGCTGTCACTACAGCTCTTATTGAATTATTTTCAGCAAAGTGAATGGCTGATTTCTAAGTTTTTTAATATACATTTTAACCTAGTGCCTCAATTTCTTAACTTATATCCAATAAGTAAATAATATTTAATCTTCAGTATGCTAGATCAGACCATTTACCGTATATACTCGAGTATATACGGTAAGTGAATTTTAAATGAGTATTTATAGCTTTTTAATTCACTTCTTAAGATTTTAAGATAACCTATGGGATATATACTTTTCTTAAAAAGATCCTTTACTCACTTTGTCATTACAGGTATGATTTGGTGACCATATTCCTAAATACCTGTATGTTTTGCATTTCTGTTTCCATTTGTTTCATGTTAGAAACAGTTTTATGATCATAATTTGTAAATAACATGTAGTTCTGTTAAAAAGGGCTGCCTTAAGTAGCTTTTTGTGGTTTACAAAATTCTTTTATATGGAGTATCTCATTTAATCCTCATAACAATCTTGTATGGTAGCTAGGGCAAGTGTTACTATCTCTATTTTCACAGATGAAGAAACTGAAGTTAAAAGAGATTTAAGAGATTAACAGGTTCACTGTTAATGAACCTGTTAATTAAGTGACCGCTCTAAATCCTGTGGTTTTTCTCTTTGTTCCACAAAGCTTTTTCCCTTGCCATATTTAGAAGGTAGAAGAATATTTGTTCATCTAGGACAGCGGTTCTCAACCTGTGGGCTGTGACCCCTTCGTAACAATGAAAATACATCGTGGCATTAGGAAGAAAGATCTAGGAGGAAAGTAATTTCCATCAGTATTTTAATGTAATTTTAAGGGTTAAAAAATTATGATTTTATAACTAAGGTTATATAAGACACCATGTTTATCATTCCTCTCCCTTGTGCATAAACTTAAAGAAAAGTCATTTTAAGAACTGTGTAAGAAGATTGAGAGTTTTATTTTCAAGATCTAATAATTGTACCAACACAAACTTGATTAACAGTAATAGGGTAAAAATTTTAATAGTATGATAAAACTTATTATGGTTTATGTTTAACTCTTTGATAGAAAATATAAAAATGATAAGCAATGATTCTATGTTTCCCATATCCCAAAATAGTAATTTCTACTGTTGGGTCATTCCAATAAAAGCATTTTGGTCACATTGCAGTATTTACTTGCTTGTCTTTTCTTCTTAATTTTCTGATCTGTTCTCTCTGTTCATAAAACATAAATTTACAAAGGAAGTACTCTGTAAAATATAGTTGTAATTTAAAAAGTAATAAAGGAAAATAAATGTATGTCTGTAGGATATAAAGTTATTCACTTAAGAGTGGATTAAAAATACCAAATTGTCCCACATATTTCTTATTGAACCAAAGCATATAAAACCAAAGCAACTCAGAATGTTTTATAACTCCTAATTTTCACAATACCTTCTAAGGAAAAGAAAGATATGGATGATATGAAGATTTGAGAGAAGTAATTACTTGGGTCAGGAATGGAGGCTTGCATTGGACACTTTACTTTGAGAAAGGTTAGTGCCCAAGAATCAGTGTCAAGGGTAGGGAAAAAAAAATCATAATGCAAACAGATGACTACTGTTAGAGAGATGTATAATAATACTTTACTTTGTGTAGGACCCTACATCTGAGGAATTTCAAGAGCATTACACAATAACTCATGGTTCCTTTCAAAATGCTTGTGACACAATTTGCAAGAATTATCTTCATCTTAGGGGATAAATTTTCGGAGAAATGGCAGCACAAGTTGGTAAGTAACTTGTCAAAATAGCAGGTGACTGGTGAACAGCTAAAAATTGAATCTGAAAGTTTACCAGTCTCCTACCTTATTCACTAAATTGTGCTTATGTTTAGAATTATTTACAGTGCTATCTTCTGTTTTGAGGCAGATCAAAGTTAATGCCACAGATTATTTCCTGGCCATTCTATTTGATGGCCTGTTGAAATCATAATTTAACAAGATGTTTACATTGTGATACCGCTTTGGTTAGACCAAAGTAAGTATGAAAAATATTTAAACAAACAAAAACTTAACGTGGTCACCTAGTCTTTTTATTTTTAATCTTTTTTTCTGTTATATGTCATATATATCTATTTTTGTCTTAACTGCTGTGCCGCACTGCAATCCTAAATCCATCCTAACTGCCCTGTAGGGTAGATTTGGTGGCTAACCTTGGAACTGGGAGTAATTACTTATATTGTATCAAGTCTGCCATGTAGATACCTGCACACACTATCCCTAGGATGCATTGGTTTTGTGAATGCTTTATAAAACTCTTAACCCACACAGAAAACAATAGTTGTAAGTGGATGCCTAACCTGAGCAGTCTTAACAAAGGAAGGCTTCTTTAAAGGATTTGGAACCAGTGATTTTTCTTTTTGGTATTTTAGTGATTTTTTTTTTTTTTAAGGAAAAAAAAAGTATTTTTATTGGTAAATAGGTTAAATAAAAATTGTACCCTCATATTAATTTGAAAAAAAAAATACTCAAAAAAAAAAAAGAAGATAAATAGGTTACAATTAAATAAACAGCAATGGTTTGCTGGGGAATAAAAACTGTCTCTCTTCACCCCACCCCCGGCTTTATGCTTCAGCCCTCTTGCTGGAGTATTTTAGTGTTTTTACATGATTGGAAACGAGCCACATACTTTTCTTAAAAGATTGGGAGTACTGTGGATTTTAGTGTCAAGGTTGGACATTTAACTATTATAGTCCTATTATAGATGGCATCACCTCCTTAGTAAGGATTCTTAGGGTTCCTTGTCCCCAATATGTCATAGAGATGTAGCACTTTTGTTACAGTTCATTTCTCATAAATCTCATGTATTTTTTAAATTGCTTTGAAGAAACAAATGAAAGTCACTTCTGTTTTCCAATTCAGTAAAGTACTTGGGGATACATATTAAAGACAACCTAAGAGAGGAGATATACTCAAGTGCTGTTAGAAGCGTTTATTTGACTAGGATTGTATTAACTAGAAAAATGGCTAGTCTTAATGAGGAAACCATATTAATGAGTCCATAGCTTATCTGCTTCCTTTTTTTTTTTTTTTTTCATCTTGATAGAATTAAAAGGGCAATAATTGCTGGAAATAGTGGTATATATTTGTAGTCTCAACTGCTTAGGAGGATGAAGTGGAAGATTCACTTAAGTCCAGGAGTTTGAGACTAGTGTGCAATAATTGTGCCTATAAATGCTCATTGTACTACCTGGGCAACAATGCAAGACCCTCTCTCTTAGAAAGTCAATAATTATTTTTCAATCTTAACGAATTGTGATAGTTACCTTATATGTAAGAAAAACCTATGCTGTGTTATACAAAATTATACAAAAACTCACGAGTTATTTTTTTAGTTTTTTTTTTTTTTTTTTTTGGAGTTATTTTTGTTAAAAGAGAAGTTTCTTAAATTTGGTGGTTAATTCTTTAAACCAGAATACTTTATTTACTTAACACTTACTCTTGCTTTCATTTCGAGCATGACAGAATTTTAACTTAACCTTGTTGTTGTTGTTGTAGTTTGGCCGGGGCTGGGCTTGAACCCGCCACCCTTGGTATATGGGGCTGGCGCCCTACTCACTGAGACATAGGCACCACCCAACTTAACCTTTCTTGACCATAAAAAAACATTCTGGAATCCTTTTGCAATTGTTTTTTTACAAATTATTTGAAAATATCTTAGTTACTTTCTTGTTAGTATCTAAATTTAGCCTCATTTCATTCCTTTGCTAGGTGTCATCCTATTCTGAAATAATATATTTTTAGATTTCTAATTATAAAAATATTACAAACTCCTGAACATGGAATACAGGAAAGTAAAAATCAACTATAATGCCATGATACATAGAAAAATATGGTTGTTATTTGGGAACTTTTCTATACTCATACATGTTTCTGATTATAGATTGGGTGTATGTTCTCATATACCTATTAACTTTTTTTCCCAGTAATAATTAAATAGTTAATTAAATAATTAAAAATTAAATTAAAGTTTAGTAAATATTTTCCCTTGTTTAAAATACTGTTTAGGGATATTCTTAATGATAATTTAACATTTCATCATTTAGATGTCCCAAAATTTATTTGTATTCTATTTTGTGGAATTTATCTCCAGAGTCTTATTAAAAGTAATACTGCCATGAGGATGCCAAAATATATACATTTTAAGAAAGGAAAAACTGTATTAAAATTGTTAATACTTGGCTCAGTGCTTGTAGCTCATTGAGTAAGGTGCTGGCCACATACCCTGAGGCTGGCAGGTTTGAGCCCGGCCTAGGCCTGCTAAACAACAATGACAACTGCAACCAAAAAATAGCCGGGCATTGTGGTGGCTGCCTGTAGTCCCAGTTACTTGGGAGGCTGAAGCAAGTGAATCGCTTAAGCCCAAGAGTCTGAGGTTGTTGTGAGCTGTGATGTCATGGCACTCTACCCAGGGCGACAGCGTGAGACTCTGTCTCCAAAAAAAAAAAATTGTTACACTTAATATAAACCAATAATAAAAGATGAATACAAGTCATTTTTGACCTCTGCAATTACAAGAGGTGCTCAGAGTATATGTTTTGTACATAATACAATTTATAATACATAGATAACATTTCTTGTAATGTGTATACATTTTTTGACACCCTGTATATTTATTCTATTTGCATTTATTCTATTTGCTAAAAGGAACATCTTTTAGCAAATCTAGAAAGAATGATAACTGTATTTTAAAAATTTGAAGCACAGTTGTGTCTCATTTTACAAAGTTGATATAAGAAGATATTTGCAAAGGAAAGTTAAGTTAGTATTCTTTTGACAAGCTTTTGAGTATAATGTGAAGAATATCATTTATAGATCTATTAGGGGAGGGAAAACAAACACAAATAATAGAAATGCACATAAAATGTGCTATGTGTTATAGGATGCATAAACAGGAGTGCTGTGTAGAGGTGGTGTAACCATTTAGGATGACGTGAATTATAGGTGAGTTTTTGTAGGAGAGATAGTACATGAACTGGAAGGATATACTGTGTTTTAAAGAGGAAAGAATATAGAGTGCTTTATACCTAAATCAGCTCAAATGGCAGTAGGCAGGTGTAAGGCCTATTCGTTTTAACTGAAATATCTGGGAATAGTGAGTAGGAAGGTTTAGAAAGGTAAAATTGAGGTCAGATTATAGAAGTAATCAAATTAAGGATCTTGAGTATAATTTGGTGCATGTTCATTGGTAGTTTATAATGGACGTTATCATAGGTTTATAAAGGAAAGACTGAAGGGGAGAGGATTTGGAAGTAAAGAAATTAGTTAGGCTGTGATTATAATTCTTTAAAATAAGAAAGGAGCAGGTGGATGAAGAGATTTAGGGAGATAGAATGGGCAGGCTTTGGTAGGCAAATGGAAATGAGTCCTAAATGTAAAGGGAAGAGCCAGGTATAATCCTAGGTGGATCGTTAATAGAAATATGGAATCCAGAGAAAGGAGGAATGTTAACTGTTTTGTTTTAGGAGGAAAGATAAAAGATTCTGGTAAAACGAGTTTCGTTGTAAACTTGGTAACAGTATTCAGTGAATAGTAAGAAATTTAATTCTAAAAGTGGGGAGAAAGATAAGGGCTAAAAACATGAGATGCTTTATTTCTAATTTTGTTTTATCTTCAGTTCAGAATAGGCTAGTATTCTGATTGTAAATTTCTCCCTTGTTCTAACCTATCATAGTAATTAAAAATTGATAATTTTGTGCTTTCAGGAAACTGTATAAAGTATGTGGTAACATAATACCTTTGTAAATTTTTTTTTTTTTTTGAGACAAGAGTCTCACTATGTTGCCCTCAGTAGAGTTCTGTGGCGTCATGGCTCACAGCAACTTGAAACCCTTGGGCTTCAGTGATTTTTTTTTTTGCCTCAGCCTCCCAAGTAGCTGGGACTACAGGCGCTTGCTGCAATGCCTGGCTATTTTTTTTTTGCAGGTGTTTAGCTGGCCTGGGCCGGGTTCAAACCCTTCATCTGTGGTGTATGTGGCTGGTGCCGTAACCATTGTGCTACTGGTGCTGAGGCAATACCTTTGTAAATTTAAGGTAATCTAAATGGTTGCCAACTCTATGTTTTATAAATTTGAATTTTTAGATACAAATAAAATGAAAGTGTGTATTTGTCAGGTACCCTCTGATAGCCTACACATTTGAATTTTATTAATAGGTTCATTTGCTTTTTCTCATTTAGTTGACACCAACCTGTTAATTATTATGTTTGACTTCATGACTCTCTGCCAGGCTTTATTGGAAACAAAGCTTTTGAAGTTAAAAGATGCAGTGACATAGCTGCAAGTAGGTTTTGATTCTGCTAGCACCTGAAGTAATTTTAACTATAAATTGGGTGTGTGTGTTGGCAATATAGGCAAAAGCTCCTGAGAAATATGCCCTCTGAGATACAGGAAATAGGAATTTGGAAGGAACAGGGTATGGCTGAAAGAGGTCCTAAGGAGGAGAATCAGGAGCCTCTGAAAATAATTGAAAGAGAGGTTAGTTACTTTTTAAGTTATTAGAAAAAGTTTGTGGTTTCTTTTTTTTAAGATGATATGACAGGGATAAAGTAGAACTTAGGTTGGTTCTCACAATTGATCCCAAGTACTTAATCAATTTGCACATATATAATTTCTGATCCAGGCATTGCTCTGCTATAGATTTCATCCTGAGGATCTCTAATACAAATGAACCTTAGGAACTTACCTTTATCTTCTGAAGCAGTGTTTTTCAACCTTTTTTCTTTCACGGCACACTTGAACCTATAGTTATATTTCTGTGGCATGCTTAAATTATGCTGATCAAAAAAAAAAAGTGGAAAAAAGCACACATGTACTTACCGTGCTTTGAACTTCTTTTGAAAATAATGATCTTTAAAAATTTTCACGGCACACCTAAGATCATGTCACATGCTGCGGCATACGGGTTGAAAATCACTGCTCTGAAGAGTCACTAGATAAAAGCCTGACTATAAAAACTTAGAACATAGATCTATTTATATACTTAGCTGGGAAGTGCAGTAACCCTCTGCAGCTGGGGATAGGGGAAAAGGAAACCTAAAGAAGTAGGTATGGCAATGTATAGAGAGAAAAAACATTAACCACATACCCTGTAATTGGAGAAACATTTATTTTTCTAAAATCTCATTCTAAACAGAGAGAAATTTAATGATGAAATATTTAGAACATGTTATTCATGTACCACATGTTGATATTCAAAAATAATAATAGTAAATCTCCATATGTGCCAGGCATGATCCAAAAATCTTACAGTATCCTGAAAAGTATGTTTTAGTGAGGAAAGTAAGACTTCAAGGGGTTAAATAACTCTCCCAAAGTCACTGTAAAAACAGTGAAAAAAAGAACCAATTAGAAGAAAAAGGGAAGAAAAGCCATTATTTATAATTGCAAGAAAAAGATAAAATAACCCAGGAATAAACTAGTAAGAAATGTGTAAGACTTAGGGGAAGACGATTTGAGGGCATTCCTGTGGGACACAAAAACCTTGAATAAATGGAAACCACATTTGTGGGTAGGAACACTCAACTACATCAACCTGTCAGTTATCTCTGAATGAATTTGTAAATTTCATTTGATTTTAATAAAAACAGCAAGTTGTTTTTGAGTCCTAAGACAAATGGAAAACTCTAAAAAACAAGAACAGTGACATGTTAAAATTAATATATTTTAATTTTAAAGTCTTAATAGTTAAACCACCTCACAAATAGACATTAAGCCATTGTAACAGAACATTAAACTGAGACATAGACCCAAGTCATTTTAAATCAATGGGGGAAAAGATTGAAGTGCTGACTGTTTAATAAATGGTTTTGGAATAAGTGAGAGCATCACCTAGATGCTAGAGAATAAAAATGTTGGATTCATGCCTTAGTGTATATTTGGGTAAATTTTAGATTAATTAAATATTTAAATGTAAAGACTAATGATGAAAATATTTGAAGAAACACAAATCTGTTATTATTTTGGAGTTATGAAAGCCTTTTAAAAAATATTTGAAATGTCATTCTCAAGTACAGTATATGACTTTCAAAGAAGGCTTTTTGACTAACATGTGAACAGGTGTAGAAGAAAAGATAAACTGTGAAAGTAAAAATAATTTTGCTAGAGAGGAATCACTGTAAACAAAGTTAAAAAGACATGGAAAAATATGACTCATATCACAGTAAAAGCACTAACCTCCCAAATATAAAGCACTTCCAGAAATTGATTAGGTAAACAATCCAATAGCAAAATGGGCAAAGGATATGAACAGACTGTTGACAGAGAAGGAAATACAAATGGTTCTTAAAGATGAATATTGTTCAACCTTGTTCATTCTAAGAGAAATGAAAAAACAGCATACCAACGATACCATTTTCAGATGTCAGGTTAACAAAAATATTTTTGATGAGGTTGTCAGTAAAAATATACTCGTAAGTTGTCTGTGTTAGTGTAAATTCAAAAAACCCTACAGAGGGGTTTGCTGCATATCAGAATTACGAACGCACATTACTCTTTTTATGCAAGAAGTTGTATTTTCAGAAAACAGCTGTTTGCACATGTACAAAGTGACATATACTGCTAAGTTGCTTATAATGGCAAAACACTAGAAACAATCTTACTGCTTGTCTTTTGGGAGCTGATAAAATAAATATGGTCCATCCAGTCAGTGTAATGTAGTACTATGTAGTTGTGAAAAGAATGTAGGTTTTTTGTGTCCTGATATGGAAGGATCTCTAATATGACTTAAGAGCAAAGTATAGAATATTGCACAGTATTTTGGCTTTTAAAACAAAACAAAACCGGAAAAATACATATTTATATTTGATTATAGATACATTAAAAATCACTGGAAGAATACATACACTTAATCAACAGAGTGGTGATAACCAGGTTGGTGGAGTTTTCACTGTTTTTAAACAATGTAAATATGTTACTCATTCCAAAAAAATTTTTTTAAGGATAGGCTCTGAAATTTGAATGCCCTTACTTCGGGGTCAGCGCCTATAGCTCAGCAGCTAGGGTGCCGGCCACATACACCTGGACTGGCAGGTTCCAACCCAGCATGTGCCTGCCAAATAACAATGACAACTACAACAAAAAAATAGCCGGGCCTTGTGGCAGGCGCCTATAGTCCCAGCTACTTGGGAAGCTGAGGCAAGAGAATTGCTTGAGCCCAAGAGTTATAGGTTGCTGTGAGCCCTCTACTAAGGGTGACATAGTGAGACTCTGTCTCAAACAAACAAACAAAAAAACTAAATCCTTAATTGGTTGCTTCTTAGGTGTGTTAAATCTTGGTTGTATTGCTTAGCCTTTTTGTGCTTAAGTGTTATCATCTATAAAATTAGGATAATCATGCTGAATTCCTAGGGTGGTTGTAAGGATTAAGTGAAATAAAATGTGTAGTACAAAGAACAATGCCTGGCGTATTCCCTAAATGTTTGCCTAAAACAAATATTAGAATGGAAATTTAAATTTAGGTCGGCCTTACAGTAAGGTGGATTTTGAACTGTTGCCATATTTGCCTAATGCCTGTTACATTGTCCTGTGTGGAACTACCATTGCCGCCAGGTAGGCAGTATAGATTTTTTCATTTACAGCTGAAGTTCATGCATTTATTCATCAAACAAGTATTTTTTTTACTATGTCTCTGACATTGTGCTATGTACACATGAAAGTACTTCTTTATGTTTATTCTTTAGTTACCTTGTGGACACTCTTTCAAAATAATGCCAAAATTAAAAAAAAATTTGTGGTGCTTGAAGGTAGTGCTGTATTAGAGCCATACATAACATGGATTGGATGCTTTTACCCTCAGACTTCAAAGATGTAATGATACCAAAAAAATAGAATTAACCATGCCTTTTTTTTTTTTTTATGAGAAGCACATTAATGATGGATGTTAGGTGGGTCATTGATTTCTAAAAGGTTATAAGTTATAGTTTGTGTACTGATACTTTGAGAAACGTGGACACTTGAATAAATACTACTTAGTTATGGTTTTAAACTCTGCCCTATCCCTGCCAAAAAGATGATGACTTTAAAATTTAAATAAATGTGTTTGATTATATCTTTCTATTCTTATTTTATGTTTACAGTTTTCACACCAATTTGAGTAAATTTTTGGCTTTGTATATATAGTATATTATTAATAAATCTACTGTTGATATGATACTTAACTATGAGAGAAATTTATACATTAATAAAATCAAGAAGGACAAATATGTCTGAAATTGTAAAACCAATAAATTGAGAATAATAAAAGAACATTTAAAATGGAAGCTATTAGGCAGCGCCTGTGGCTGAAAGGAGTAGGGCACCGGCCCCATATGCCAGAGGTGGTGGGTTCAAGCCCAGCCTTGGCCAAAAACTGCAAAAAATAAATAAATAAATAAATAAATAAATAAATAAATAAATAAAATGGAAGCTATGGTAATGTGTAAGTTAGCTATCTTTATCCATCTCTCTGAAAACAAAGTGCAAAAACTCCTCTTCCTTTGATAATGTTTCTCGAATTCACCTGTGATCAAACCTTAGATGGACTTCAGGATCTTCTTTCTTGCTGGTAGAAACAACATGGACTCAGTTGCCAAATTTTATTGTTTTTCTCAGTAACACTTCTGTTTTTTCACTTCCTTTGCAAATAGCTGTGTGACCTTGAGGTAGTTACTTTAAACTCTGGGGCCTTTAAGTTTCCTATCTCAAATCTAAAATGCTTTGTTTCATTTCATTTGTTATTGTCTCAGTTCTCAGAGTTAATTTGTTATTGTCTCATACCAGCATTGGCTCTGAGAACTGAGACAATAACTTTCTAACTGACCTTCCTGCTCCAGTTCATCCTTCTTATTAATTCAAGGCTAATCTTTCGAAGATATATTTCTAATTTCTGTTTCTTGAAGTTTGCCCAGCTAAAGTAACATCTCCTTCATTTCTCCCTGGTCACTCTTGTTAAGAATTCAATGTACACATTTTGCATACTACCAACCACAGTCGATAACATTTAATAAATCACATTGCTGTTTTCCTGTTATAATTATCTTCCCTAGCATGTCAGCTCCTGGGGGTGTGGAAACCTTGTCTTACACATCTTTTGTTAAAGCTGTCATGAAACACTATGGTGCACTGTGTGTTAGAAAGGGAACAAGACAATAGACTTTTGTTTTAATGAGGTTGATGGCATCAGCTACTTTATAACCAAAATTTGAAACTTCTACAAATATTATTTTGAGGGTTCATTCATTCTTGTCTTTTTTTTGTGTGTGTGTGTATGTGTGAGACAGAGTCTCAAGTTGTCCCCCTGGGTAGAGTGCCGTGGCGTCATATCTCACAGCAACCTTCAACTCCTAGGCTCAAGTGATCCTACTCTTAGGCTCAAGGGATCCTCTTCCTCTATTTTTTCTATTTTTTAGGAGAGATGTGGGTCTCGCTTTTGCTCAGGTTGGTCTTGAACTTGTGAGTTCAAGCAATCCACCTGCCTTGGCCTCCCAGAGTGCTAGAATTACAGGTGTGAGCCACCCCACCTGGCCCATTCTTGTCTTAAAAAAGAAATTAAACTAAAGCAACTATATGATTGATAATTGTATTATGTTGGAGTCTATATTTCAGCTCTACCTCTCCTTTTCTCTTCACAGCAATTAATTTCGGCAGTTCCTAGGCATCCAGAAAGTACTTTTTTGCTTGAACTATTTATAGAATTATAAGGATATTTTGAAAGTATGTTAAAATATAACCATGTTTATTTGAGTATTAACAGAAAGACAAAAGTTCAATAAATAGGGAAATGTTTATAATTTAGGGTCTTTTTATCTGTGAAGTAGGGATAATGGTACACCTGCCTCATGGGGTTCTGAGGATTAAATGAGATTAAATAAAGTGCTTAGCACAATGCCAGACACATAATAAGCTCTTTTTATGTTAGTTGTGTGCCTTTATATAAATAGAATGCATAAAAAGGGTATAAACTTGTATATATAGCCAGTATAAGAATTTCTTAGTCTAGTTAGTTGTATCTCCATATAAACATTGTTTTGTTAACTATCTACTAAAACATGGAAGGTACTTTATATTAACTTCAGATTTTATCAGGGAACCTATTAAAATACTTTTCTTGGATGTGGCTTGTATTATTCCAAATTCTTATTGATAATTATTGTTGATAATTTTAGAGTATAAAAGTTTCATTTGTTGATGTTTAGTATTGTTTCTTAAATTCTGAATTTGTTTTATAGTTTATGGTGATTATTATATGCATGATATTAGAGATGCTTTAGAACGTCAATAAAAATTTTGTTTTATTTAAACAATAACTTCAATATTTTAGTAATAGGTTTGTGCCTATTACTTAGTAATTAATACTGAGTTAATACTGAGTTAAGTGGCCTTTGGTTATTTTCTCTGTAATAAAATTAGCAATATGATTATTTAAAATAAAATCCTAATTCATTGGTATTATTCACTAATCCCAGTGATTAATGTCCTTATCTTTAAAAAGTTAGAATCATAAAGTGCTTCCACAACATTCAGTAATTTAATTAAACAATTAAAAAACAAGAAAAGAAGAAAAAGCACTTTTGGATAATCAGCGTTGAGAATGTCATATTTATTTTTCCAGTCTTTTCTCTGCATATATGTTGGGGCAGTGTGACATATTAAAAATAAGAACAGAACTCTACCTTTTTTATTTCATAGTATGATATCTTGTGAACTTTAAAGTTAAATTTTTAAATGTGGATTTTAAGTGTACTTTGCATTGCTCTAATTAAGAGTTTTGACTTAGAGAAGGGAAGGGGAGATCTATATTTTTAGCAACTAATGAGGCATCGTAGGACAGAGGATTTGGAAAGTCAAGAAACTTGCATAAAATAAGGTATTTTTGAATAAACACACATAAAACAAGATTTTTTTATTGACCAGTTGGCAGAAATGTACTGACTAGAGGTTTATGGGAATCTAACCTTGTATTTTCCATAGGGGCAATAATTCAATACTTGCTAAATCAATGTTTGTGGTGATTTTAGAGAACATAATTACCACAAGTAGCAAGAGTTGATTCTTTGCAACTAAACTAAAATAAAGACTAAAATAATAGGTGGAAGAATTATGGTGTTTCTTAGGATTATGCAGTAGTGAAATAAACCATCTTTATTTAGCATCCTTCTGGGGTTTTTTTTAATGCATTGTACATAATATTGTATTTATGAAGCAAAGAAGGAGACCATTTTCTCCTCATCTTTTAGGAAAGTATGAAAGAAGTTGTGATTTACTGTCTTCGTAGCTTTTATTTTTTTCTTTTTGAAGCTTTCATTGACTACACTTGAGAATGCAGGATTTTTCATTTTCTTCCCATAATGGCAAAGAGAAGAAAATGTACAGATGTTGCATGATCATTAGACAAAACAGAAGATGAATGCAGAGAGATTTTAGTGCTGTTGATGGTGAAATTAATCATACATAATGAACTCTTACACAATGAATCTGGAGATAATGACATTTTATATGATTTTCACAAACTCAAGCATTCATGAGTATATATTGTATTTTTAAGGTCCATAGGAAATAGCATCTGTTCAACAGGAGGTTGAAATAGTTAATTCAACAGGAAAGAGTTTTTTTTTTTTTTTTTAATTTGGGATTCATTGAAGGCACAAAGAATTAGGTTGCACTGTGCATTTGTTAGATAAAGTCCTTCTTATAATTGTGTCCTGCCCGACATGGAGGACTTCATGAGAATAGTATTTTGCAATAAGAACCTCGTCTTGGTCTATATGTATGATAGTATTCCTTCTTTCATGATTGTGCAGCAAAGTTTACTTGATGGAGTTTATAAGTGAACAAATGCTAAAGTCAGATGTACATACAAAAGTGATTGGAAGGAAATAGAAGATAAACATGTGAAAATTTTCATTAGGTTGATGATTTTGTTTTTTTATAAATCTAAAAGTGAAAGTTTTGTATTTATGAAGCAAAGATGACTTTTTTCTCCTTAGTAAGATGATGCACCATTAGACTCTTCAAAAGTATGCATTTTAATCATGCAAGTGTAGGAAGAGCCAGAAATAATAAGGACCTATTAGAGATGTATTAAATATATATATTTTAACACATATTAATACGTATTAAATACATATAGAATATTATGTACATATAATATATAAATACATATTAGAGATGTATTAAATATATGTATTTAATATAATATATAATTATATATATCATACATATATTAATACATACATTAATATTATATTTATATAACATATATTATATTATATCTAATATATTATATAATTATATATTATATCTATATGTTATATTCATATTTATATATTATATATAATATATATTATTATATATTATGTAATTATAGTACATATATAATTATATTTATATATTATATAATTATAATACATATATAATTATATTTATATATATTATATAATTGTAATATTATATTTATATTTATATATTATATTTATATATTATATATAATTATATATTATATTATAATATATATTATACATAATTATATATTATATTATAATATATATTATACGTATACATATATTAATATTATATTTATATAATATATGTTATATATTATATTAAATACATATATTTAATACATCTCTAATATGTATTTATATATTATATGTACATAATATTCATATGTACATATGTACATAATATTCTATATGTATTTAATATATGCAGTCATTTATAAGGTAGACATGTTTCATCTATCTAGTGCTTTTTTTTTTCTGACAGAGTCTCAGTTGGTTACCCTAGGTAGAGCGTGGTGGTCTTAGCTCACAGCAACCTCAAACTCATCGGCTCAACCGATTCTCTTACCTCAGCCTCCCGATTAGCTGGGACTACAGCTGCTGCCCACAACACCTGGTTACTTTTAGAGATGAGATCTCGCTCTTGCTCAGGCTGGTCTCAGACCTGTGAGCTCAGGCAATCCACCTACCTTGGTCTCTCATAGTGCTGGGATTACAGGCGTGAACCACCACACCTGACCCCCTCTGTCTAGTGCTTTATCTTTTTTGTTTTTACTTATGTTCATGCCTGGCCTCTCTGTATAGTGCTTTATCTTTTTTTGTCTTTACTTATGTCTCTAAAAATGTATTTTTTTCTTTTCCCAGGACAATCTTCTCCACTTATTTTTTCTTTGTCTTTTTGTGCCTCCCCAAATTAAATGTTCTTTCTTTCCCTGAAGAGAAATATTGTGAACCTGAAAAATACTGATATGAATGCAGTGATAAATTTTTCTACACTTTAGCATGAACATTTTTAATCACTAAAAAGTTAAAAGAATAGCATTAACATTTTGCAATATATTTTTATCTGCATAATTGCCTTTGTTTTTTAGAATAAATACCATCTTATTTCTGAATCACAATGTCTGTTATCATGTGCTTTTACTTAACCTTTCCAACAAGTTTAGCATCATACATTCATAATTTCAACATGTATCCCTTATTGCTCAAGGGAATCAAAAAATTTTTAATAGATTTGCTTGGCAAGTTTTTCCTTTGTTTTTGGTCCTCTTTGTATCTCCATATCCATCTTAAATTGATGTGAATTTAATTTCTTCCTTATCCTTCTCTTTTCTGTTATTGACTTTGAAAGATAAATATAGCTTGGTGATTAAAAGTTAATAGAATTAGTACAGTACTTGATATACAGTAAATAATAAATGTTAGCTGTTAGATTTGGCATGAATTGTTTTGCTTCTCTTTTCCACATCATTTTACTGCGTCATGCTTTGTAAGTGAATTTTTTCCTTTGTTTCATGTTGAGCCATATTGATTTAAATATTCAATCAACATTTGACCTGGATGTAAAATTTTTCAATGAGCCTTTGATCTGACTTTCTAGCATACCTGGGGAAGGTGAGGCTATTCATTTTGAGGAGCCATTTAGGTAAAATAAATAATTCAAAAAAATTATACAGAAATACTATTTTCTATTTGTTGCCTGAAAATTCTGTTAAAATACTACTGTCAAGTCATGTAACTGTTATCTTTCTTTAATAATGTATTCTGAAGTAATGCATTTTCAAAATTGATATCTCAATTCGATAGGGGTAAAATGCTAACTAAAATTGCTTATTTTGAATTTTTAGTATGTAGAAAAAGATTAAAAAGCTCAGATCAGTTTTGAAGTGAAAATATTGGTTTTAATACATTGCTTTGACTACTTACTATAAGGCTTTATTTCTTTTTATTAATTAAATTTTTTGTTTTGAATAGGCAATATATCCATGATTCAAAACTCAAAGCAATATAAATATACATTGAGAAATTTTGCTCTAACATTTGACCACCCTATTTTCTCCTCTACACTTACCCCTTATGTAACTGTTAGTTTTTTGTATATCTTTCCATTTTTTTATGTAAATACAATATAAGCAGGCATTATTATTCCTTCTTCCATACACAAAAAATAACAAATCGACTGTGTTGCCCTACATTTTGATATTTTTTTCCCCTCCTCTGATATTATACCCTAGAGACCCTTCAATATGAATGTATAGTTTCCTCTTTTTTTTTGGTAGAGTATAGCATTCCAATGTGTGACTGGAATTTCTCCAGTCTTTTGCTATTATATATAGTGCTGCAAATGCATGCATGCTCACTCACACGTGTTCTTAGGTGTATCTGTAGAATAAATTACTGGAAGCGCCATTACCAGATCTTAAATGGTAAATGCATATGTGTTATATTAGATAATGCCATGTTTCTCTTCTTGAGGTTGTTCCATTGTGTACTTCAACTAGCAGTGTACAAGAGTGCATTTTTTTTTTTTTAGAGCCATTTTAGGTTCAGAGCAAAATTCAGCAGAAAGTGCAGAGTTCCTTTACACCTCCTCTCCACACAAGCACACCCTCCCCAACTGGTGACATCCTATATCACAATGGTGTGATGGTTACAATGACCCTACCTTGACATATCATTAGCCAAATCCTATAGTTTAATATTAGGGCTCACTCTTACTGTTACACATTTTATGGGTTTTAACAAATGTATAATGGCATATACCCACCATTGTGTACAATGCAGAAGGGCTTTCTCTGCCCTGCAAATCCTCAGTGGTCTACCTAATTATTCCTTTTTCCCCCAGCGCCTGGCAACCACTAATTTTTACTCTCTTCAATAGTTTTGGCTTTCCCAGAATGTCACATAGTTAGAATTGTATAGTATGTAGCCCTTTCACTTGGCTTTTCCTCTTTGAAACATGTATTTTAAGTTTCCTCCATGTCTTTTCATGGCTTGATGGCTCATTTCTTTCCCTTTTCCTTTTTGTCTTGCTTTTTCCCTTTCCCTTTACCCTACTCCTCCCCTCCCCTTTCCTCCCCTTCCCTTTCTTTCCTTTCCCCTTCCTTTCCCTTCCTCTCTTTCCCTTCCCTTTTTGTCTTCCCTTTCCTTTCCTCTTTCCTTTCCCCCTCCCCTCTCCTTTCTTTCCACAGAGTCTTACTGTGTTTCCTCAGGCTAGAGTGCTGGGCATCTAGCTCACAACAACCTCAAAGTTCTGGGTTCAAGTGATCCTCCTACCTCAACCTCCTGAGTACTGAAACTATAGGTGCCTACCATGATGCTCAGCTAATTTTTCTATTTTTAGTAGAGACTTGATCTTGTTGAGGCTGGTCTCCTCCCACCATGGCCTTCCAGAGTGCTAGGATTACAGGTGTGAGCTGCTATGCCCTGCCTGCTCTTTTTTTTTTTTTTTTAATGCAGAGTAATATTTGGATATACCACAGTTTGTGTATCTATTTAACTACTGAAGGATATCTTGATTGCTTCCAAGTTGTGGCAATTAGGAAAAAGCTGCTATAAATATTCATATATGATTCTTTTTTCTTCTTGGTGGATATATATTTTCAGTTCATGGGTAAATACCAAGGAATAAATTGTTGGGTCATAGGATAAGTATTTTTTACATATTTTATTTATTTTTGAGGCAGAGTCTCAAGCTGTTGCCCTGGGTAGAGTGCTGTAGCGTCATAGCTCACAGCAACCTCCAACTCTTGGGCTCAAGGGATCCTCTTGCCTCAGTTTCTTCTATTTTTAGTAGAGACCAGGTCTTACTTTTGCTTATGCTGGTCTCAAACTCATGAACTCCAGTGATCTGCCCATCTTGGCCTCCTAGAGTGCTAGGATTATAGGCATGAGCCACTGTGCCCAACCAAGAATATGTTTAATTTTGTAAGAAACCACCAAACTATCTTCCAAAGTGGCTATACCATTGGCTTTTCCACCAGCAATGCATGAGAGTTCTGTTGCTTTACAGCCTTGCCAGCATTTGGTGTTGTCAGTGTTTTAGATCATGGTCATTCTAATAGTTCTGTAGTGGTATCTTGTTTTAATTTGAAATTCTTAGATGACATGATGTTGGACATGTGCTTGTATTCCTACTTGCCATTCCTTGATGAGGTTGTTGTCTGCTTTGATCTTTGGTCTATTTTGTTATTGAGTTGTTTTCGTATTGTTGAGTTTTAAGCATTCTTTGTGTATTTTGAATAATGGTCCTTAATCAACTGTGTTTTTTGCAAATATTTTCTCCCAGTCTGTGGCTTTTCTTCTCATTCTCTTGATAAACTTTTTATTGGAAGTTAACCTATATAGAAGAGTACAAAATGGAAAGTATATAGCTTGATGAATTTTCTATGTGAACATATTGTTGTCTTCTCGATGTAGTTTGAATTTGATTTTCTCTCCTCCATGAAGTTGAGCATCTTTTCATATGACTAAGGATTATTTCTTTTTCTTGTGAACTGTCAGTTCACTTCTATTACCCACTTTTTATGTGAAATTACTGTTCCTTTTTTCTCACCCAGGAAGTTTTTGAAAATTGGGAAGATTATTTCTTTGTCTGAAATAGGAGTAAGATTTTTTTTCCCCCATTTTTCTCTTCAGTCTTTAGATTTTTATTTCAGTTTGTTTTGCTAGAACAAATAATTTGAATTTCTCAAATAGTGGTTACATGTAATTGCTTCTTTTTCCCTCAGTTTAGGACTTAGCTAAAGTATTGTTGTCTTCCAGAATTTTTCCTAATATCTTGCAAGGCCAATATAGTATCTTGTTTTCTCATGGTGTCTTTTGTATATCTTTATCTTAGTATTTAATCATAATTCTTATTTCCCTATAGTTTCATAGATTGTAAACTCCTTGAAGGCTAGAAGTGTTTTATACATCTGTGTCTCAAGTGCTTACTATACAAGAAGTTTATGATAAGATTAGTGTTTGATATAAATGATTGCTTCTTTGTTTCTTGAATTGTGCTGCCTTTGACTTTACAGTCATTGCTATCTGATTTAATTATTCTTAATTGTCGTTGGTGAACCAACCAGTCTTGTTCACCCCACTTGTCATCCTTTCATTTTTTTGCTATTTCCTTTGAGGATTGTTTTGGAGAGATCTTGATTTATGTCTGAAGCCTCTATGAAGGAGAACATCTTGTAAATATTTTACTTCTTTATAATTATGATTTATGGGAATGTTTTGATGTTAGCAAATGATGTTAGCAAATGATGTGAGTCTTTTGTCTTGATTTTTTTTTGGTGGGGGGGAGGACAGTGTATTAGGTCTCTTTGGTACCCAATATAATTTTATAAGAACATATATAAAAAGTGAAAGATTAAATGAACTTCAATATACTGGAAGCTTCAAGAGTTACCAAGTCGTAGTACTTTAAGGTAAGTACATCATTCAAGTTGTGTAGTTTCCTAGAGGCTATCTAGGGCTAACCTCTCACTTCAAAATGCAAAATAGTGATCTGGATACAATTTGAATTTCTTTATGCATAGGAATTTCAACTTGTTTGGTGCAGTCTCTTTTATTATTGAACAGCTAGGTTTGTAAATTGAGGTTTTGAAGAAACCCTGATTGATCCAGTTTTAACCACTTTCAACCTAAGACTTTTAGTTTATTAAAGATAGTAATTATAATTTTCTTATTAAGCTTAAAAAAGTTAATTTTAATACCATCTTAAAAAGAAACTTGTAGTGCTACTAGTATAAAACTGACAAACACATTTTTAGGATTAAGGAAACATGGCCAGACGCAGTGGCTCACACCTATAATCCTAGCACTTGGGAGACCAAGCAGGGTAGATTGCCTGAGCTCATGGATTCCAGACCAGCCTGAGCCAGAGTGAGATCTCTTCTGGAAAAATAGTCATCTGGGTTGTGGCGGGTGCCTGTAGTCCCAGCTACTTGGGAGGCTGAGGCAAGAGAATTGCTTGAGCACAAGAGTTTGAGGTTGCTGTGAGCTCTGACTCCACAGCACTCTACCCAGGGCAAGGGCAACAAAATGAGATTCTGTCTCAAAAAAAAAAAGGATTAGGGAAACAGTTCTTTTTTTTTTTTTAAATCTCCAATTAATATGAGGGTATATAGAATTAGGCCACACTACTTGTCTTTGTAAGGCAAAGTTTAAGTTGTAGCTCTGTCCCTTACACAGGAAGTGTACCATATACCCTTACATTGTTCCCTCTGGGAAGGGATCCACTGACCTCCCACACACATACTCACAGTTTCACTTTCTTTATTGATTTGTCCGTTGCTAGCTATTGATCATCTTATGAAGAGCCAATATTTTGAGTTAGTTTATGATTTAAAACTTGAACACATTTTAACCACATAGTTTTCATATCTTTTATTGTTAAAATGGCAATCCATAGACTGAAAACTTAGCAGTTATGGTCATATTGCCTTTCAGTTCTCTACTCATCTCATCCAAGAGATAATTTATGAGATCTGTAAAGCATTTGTTTTCCATTCAGAAATTGCCATTTCAGAATCACTGCATGGTAGTAGCTACAGGGTAATATATGTATGAATAATGGTTTTATTGTTAAAAATTAAACGGCCCAGGCTATTTAAGTGATTCCTTTTTCACTTTGGGTTTTCTTTTATTAGTAAAAAAGATTCTAAGGGAATCTTTATAAACTCTTAATTTTTTCCGTCAAATGTTCAGAATCAAATATTCTTAGTTGATTATGCTCTATAATGTAGTTATCTTTACCATGATAAGAATTATGTATGGAACATATTTGTTAGACTTTTCAAAATAACTGGTTATATTTACTGTGTGTTTATTGCCTTAGCTTTTTTTATATAAAATGAGGATTGAATGTGTTTTATTCTCATTGGAAGTTGGAAACTAGAATGTAATGTCTCTCTTCTTGATTTCTGTAGAGCAGGTTGTTGCTCTGGATGCCCAAAATATCGTAGCTGTTTCATGTGGAGAAGCTCATACATTAGCACTAAATGACAAGGGCCAGGTGTATGCTTGGGGTCTTGATTCTGATGGACAACTTGGCCTGCTAGGATCAGAGGAATGTATCAGAGTACCCAGGTAACAAAGATGACCATAAAGAGGTCCTTAACAATCTTTTATAATTTTGTTAATCTAAATAATTATGTTTTTAGGTATGAGTTGACACCTAATTATTTTTCCTGTTTGAGTCCTTTAAGAGTTTACTTCTTGCTTTTAAGTTAGGTTGATTGGCTGTTTTTCAAATACTCTCGTTTTCTCAGTCATCAGTAGAAATTGCATTTATGTTTGTAAATAAAAGGGATGGGGAATACTTTCTTTATCTTTATTATAAATTTTCTCCTAGCAGGTTAGGCTAATTTAAACCACTAATTCTACTATCTTGAATACCCTAGCTATTACAATATATAATATAACATAATATAATATTGGTTCGTTGCATGTTTTTTTCTAATCTTTTTTTAATCTTCATTGTTTTTATTGAATTTAGAAGTCCAACATTCTTAGGGTAAAAGAAATTCAGTCACTTTCCACTTTTTTATATAGCAGTGGCCGCAATTTATATTGACCATTAACTCAATCATAAAATTATTATTTTTTACCCTAAATACTTTTATTTGATCATCACACATTCTGTGTATATAACAAAATTGCACATGTGCCCCATAAATATGTACAAATAATAATGTATCAAAAGGATTAAAAAAGGGGACTCTTTGGACCACTGATGATGATGATGATTTTTTTTTTTTAAAGTAAATTTATTTCAGGTTAATGTGAGGTTATAAACAACCAGTCAAAATATTTGATTTTGTTAAGTAGAGTCCCTCTAGTGGTTATGACCCCCACACAAAAGGTGTGCCAATCCCCCCTTCCCCCCAAACCATGCCCATTCAGAAAATTATTTTAAATAAGCAATGCCTCATCAATGTTACAGTCTTACAAATCTGCATAAGGCATAATCATTGTTTTAAAAAACTATAAGAGCATGAATTACCTAGGTAAAAATAATAAAGATTTAAAGAAAAATAATTTTTTGGGTACATAAATAATACATTAAACTTATTTTTAAAAATTGTACAAATTTTGGCCTCATTAAACTTTTTTTCTTCCTAATAATAGTTATAGGGATAAAAGAACCTCCCAGGGAACCAAGGTATTCTTAAACTAATTTTAGATTTATTCCAGGTAGAATTTTGTACACAGTTATGTGCTTTGTTTTTAATTTGCATTAGTTTAAGAACTGGTATGTAACTACTAGGATAAGAAAATGGAGCACAGGAACTCTTAATCTGACATGTAACATTTACTCTATTAATGAACTGGCTTTTGAGACTTGGATGCATCAAATTCACATGTTTTCTTTCTTTTTGAGACAAGAGTCTCGTTTTGTCACCCTTGGTAGAGTACAGTGGTGTCCTAGTTTACAGCAACCTCAAACTCTTGGGCTCATATGATTCTCTTGCTTCAGCCTCCTGAGTAGCTGGGACTACAGGCGCTTACCACAATGTCTGGCTATTTTTAGAGACTGGGGTCTCTCTTTTGCTCATGCTGGTCTTGAACTTCAGAGCTCAGTCTACCCGCTTCAACCTTCCAGAGTGCTAGGATTACAGGTGTGAGCTACTGGGCCTGGCCTTTCAAATATTTTCTTTATTGAGCTTTCAACCAAATACCACAGTTTCTATTGCACTTATGATTAAATAACATATATAATTCCTACTATGCATTTGATGTCTCTTGATAGTACTTTTGGGGGAGAAAATTTTTTTTTTCTCAAGTTAAGTAAATTTGAGTATTTTAGTCATTTGAATTTTGTTTCTTTCAGAAATTGGTAATTTGTAATCAGATGGTTATTGGCTAGATAAAGCATTCATAGAAACACAGTGACTTACATTTGGCCTATCCTCTACTGCTTTTTATTTCCTCTCATAATTAAAAGTATTATTCCTAGCAAAGCTTTTACTTTTAACTTACTTTCATTCTACCAGTCTCTTAATTGTCATACCTTAAAATTTTTGTTATGCACTTCTAGCATAGATTTAAGTCAGTAATATGTAGGTAAATAGTAAATGGAAAGATAATTCTAAAGAGAAAATTTTATTTAAAGGTTACCCAACAATGAATAATGTATTTGTGACTTCACTATTTTATGGCCCTGAATGGAGACCTGAAAGAGAATTTACTTGAGTCCTTTGTTTTAAACATTACTCTTTTTGTGTGTCCTGAACCTATATTGATTTTAAGCTGTATGTTAAGGTTCTACTGTTCAGCCTTTCCGTTTTTCAAAATATTATGGATTGATGTGATTTGTTGTAGTGTATACATAGTTTTTATGTATAGTAGGTTTTAAAAGGTGATTTAGTATTTCAGTAGAAATGTATTTTTTAAAAAGACTCTTGGTGATTATTGTTTATAATTTCAGTATCAAGTCAATTTTTAGATGCAAGGCTAAGAGATAATCAGCCAGATTTGTAAATTTTTCATATATTACTTGTAAACAGATTTCTATAAATTGTTTATAGATTTTTTATAAGATAACTAGAAAAATGAAGATTTACATTAGCTATAGTGCTTTGATAACAAAAGCCATTGTTATACCCAATCAATAGTATGTAAATTAAGCAACACTTTTAATTTAAAGAAGAACATGTAGGCTCGGCACCTGTAGCTCAGCGACTAGGGTGCCAGCCACATACACTGGAACTGGCAGGTTCAAATCCAGCCCTGGCCTGCCAAATAACAATGACAACTACAACCAAAAAACAGCCAGGCATTGTTGCCGGCACCTGTAGTCCCAGCTACTTGGGAGGCTGAGGCAAGAGAATCGCTTAAGAGTTTGAAGTTGCTGTGAGCTATGCACTGTGGCACTCTACCCAGGGTGACAGCTTGAGACCCTGTCTCAAAAAAAAAAAAAAAAAAAAAAACAACGTAATCAGGTTATTTGAAATTACTAGTTTGATAATTTTTTCCCTCTAGTTTTGTTTTTACTTCTTGGGAAAAGACTGAATAATTTCAATAGTAGTGGTTTCTGTAGACCTGCATTTCTGGCTGTTTTTTTTTTTGTTGTTGTTAAATGTAGAATATGTATTATACTTTTATATTTAAAAAACTAACCCTAATTTTACTATCTTAGTTTATGTAATCTTAGTGGAAATAATTAATTTTCCACCAAACCTTAGAAAAACAAATAATTGTTGGCAGTAAAGTTTCAGTTCAGTTTTTAAAGTTCTGCTGCTTGGAGATATATGAATTAAAAAATTATGGCAAGACAGAATAAAATGATGATTCTTATGAGTATAGCAATTTCTGAACTATACAAACTAAGTAAACATGTTTGAATTATGAGCTTGGTCAAAAATAAAATTTATTTTTTTTAACACTCATTTTTATTTTATTTAATTAATTATTTATTTATTTTTTGAGATAGAGTCTCATTTTGTCACCTTGGGGTTCCGTGCTGTGCCATCATAGCTCACAGCAACCACAAGTTCTTGGGCTTAAGTGATCTTCTTGCCTCAGCCTCCCTAGTAGGTGGGATGAAAGGTGCCCACCACAAAACCTGGCTCAGGCAATGTACTTGCCTTAGCCTCCCTGAGTGCTAGGATTACTGGTATGAACCACTGTGCTCGGTCTTTAACACTCACTTTTAAATATTACTGTTTCTGCCTAATTTTAGCAAATGAAAATTAAGAACATGATAGATTCAAAAGAAAGAGTATTTTTTAATGATAGAGATTAGATCAGTAGTTATTCTACATTTTTCAAGATTGAAAAAGTCAATGTAAAGATATTTCACAAATCATTAGGATAATGGAAATAGAAAATTGTTAATTTTATTTTGTTGGAAAAGTATTTAATGCGTTAGTTCCACAAAATTTTAGTCTTTTTAAAAAAAATTTTTTTTTTTTTTAGAGACAGAGTCTCATTTTGTTGCCCTCTGTAGAGTGCTGTAGCGTCACAACTCACAGCAACCTCTAGCTCTTGGGCTTAGGCAATTCTCGTGCCTCAGCCTCCCAAGTAGCTGGGACTACAGGTGCCCATCACAATGCCTGGCAATTTTTGTTGTTGTTACTGTTGCAGTTGTTGGAGCTGGGTTTGAACCCGCCACCCTTGGTATATGGGGCTGGCACCCTACTCACTGAGCCACAGGCGCCACCCTAGTTCCACAAAATTTTAATCAATACAAACTTTTCACTAGTTAACATTATCTGTTAAACTTTGGCTTTATAAACACAATTGGCAATGCCTGATTTCTGCCTATATTGTCACTATACATTAAGTTGGAAAAATAGAAGAATACAACAGTATACATATACAGTGATTAATGGGCTTTGGTACCATCACAAGGAAAGAGTGTATGAATTTTATTTCTGTTTTCTTACAAATTTCAGAGCTCTTTCAAGATTTCATTCAAGAAATGATTCAGTTATTTACAGGGGATCCTTTTAGTATTATTAGTCATTTAAAATGTTTGGCATATTCTGGGCTTGAGAGAGTTGTTTTAAATTAATAAGTAGTATAAAATGTTTGGTTTAGAGGTCTGAATTTTAATTTTTTATAGATTAATTAGGGATTTTCATGTTTTGTGTGTATGTTATATTTTTTAATTTTCAGATTTGTTCTGGCTTATTTTTACTTTTTTGTTAAGTATATTTAAATCCTTTTAAAAAATTAAAAACTATTAAGCATCACATCTAACTCTTTAAATTTACATTATCTTTTTTATTTCACAAAGGGGATTAGATCTACAAAATACTATTTAATTAAGTATTTTCTTCTTTTTTTTTTTTTTTTTTTTTTTTTTTTTGCTGTTTTTGGCTGGGACTGGGTTTGAACCCGCCACCTCCGGCATATGGGGTTGGCGCCCTACTCCTTTGAGCCACAGGCGCCACCCTAATTAAGTATTTTCTAATTTGTTATCTTTTTAGAAAAAAATGCGAGAGGGGAAGCCAATTTGGTAAATTAAGTTTTACCATTCATATTAATTTTTTTTTTTCTGAAAACTTAAAAAAAGAAATGCAAATACTTATTATCTTCAGTGTATTATATAATACATCCATATGAAGATGAAACATGATAAATTTTTCTTTCACGGTAATGCCACAGAAGAATATATTTTCTCTGTAGTAGATATGGCTAATGGAATTAGCATTAGGATAGTTCTTTTTTTTTTTTTTTTTTTTTAATGGCGTCTCAGTCTGTCTCCCAGGGTAAATGGTAATGGAGTCATAGCTCACAGAAAACTCAAACTCTTGGTTTTAAGCAAATCCTCTTGCCTCAGCCTCCCAAGTATCTTTTAGTAGAGATAAGGTTTCATTCTTGGCCAGGCTGGTCTTGAAGTCCTAAGCTCAAGCAATCTACCTGCCTTGGCTTCCCAGAGTGCTAGGATTATAGGCATGAGCTACCATGTCTGGCCATTAGAATAGTATGTTGGAAAAGAGAATCGGTGAGTATAAATTGCTCTGTAAATTTAGAAGTTTTTTGGCTAACTTTATGACTAATTTAATGCTAAAGCCTCCAACACTTTACAAATTTATTTATTCTTTAACAATGTTTTCATTACATACTATTTGCCAGGCACTATGGTGGGAGGATTCTAATGGGTGTAAGAAACATAGGCTGCTTTCCCAGAGTTTATTATTTAGCAAAGGAGAGAAACATTAAATGAATAGGTACACTTGTAATTAGTAGTGATAAATACTATGAAGGAAAAACTATAGGGTGACATGAGAATGTAGTATTTTGTAATGCTTTATTTGCAAAATTTTACTTGATACCTGGAATAGATGTTTTTTTTCCTCCCAAAATAGGATATGCCTACTGTGTATAAGCAGTGGCAATAAATGTTTAGTAACTTTAGCACAGTTGTACATGTCCATGTA
>CAUYPK010129677.1:0-14306 GCA_963574355.1 Loris lydekkerianus | reverse complement strand
TAAGACATTTACATTCCACATTTACTAAGTTTCACATATACCCTTGTAAGATGCACCGCAGGTGTAATCCCACCAATCCCCCTCCCTCTACCTACCTCCCCCTCCCTCCCCTCCCTTTTTCCCTTCCCCCTATTCTTAGGTTGTAACTGGGTTATAGCTTTTATGTGAAAGCCCTAAATTAGTTTCATAGTAGGGCTGAGTACGTTGGGGACTTTTTCTTCCATTCTTGAGATACTTTACTAAGAAGAATATGTTCCAGCTCCATCCATGTAAACATAAAAGAGGTAAAGTCTCCATCTGTCTTTAAGGCTGCATAATATTCCATGAATCACATCATAACAAAGATATTTGTGCCAGAATGTTTATTGCAGCCCTATTCATAATTGCTAAGTCATGGAAAAAGCCTAAGTGCCCATCGATTCATGAATGGATTAATAAATTGTGGTATATGTACACCATGGATTTTAAGTAAACTTTACACATAACACATTGCCATTAAGCTATATGGCAAGAAAGAGGATTCATTATCACTCAAGGCTCCTCTATTATCAATGCCACACTCATTAAAAATCTAAATGCATCCACACTCCCAAAAGAAGTAGCCATCATTCACTGTAAGGGTCACCAAAATAAAACAGATCCAATTTCCAAAGGCAACCAAAAAGACAATATGGGGGACAGACAGGCAGATCAGCATCTTTACAACCCTTAACCCCAGAAGGACAGTATTTGTCCTTTGATGAATTCTCTCCAGTATTTATATCCAAAGAACAGTACAATTACCAGCATCTTCCTACAAAGGGAGGATGTTTCCTTCAATAGGGAAAATGTATTTTTTCCTTCCTCCAAAGCACAAAATATACCCTCTTCCATTCACAATACCCTTCACATTGATTTTAAACCTCTTCACACTCTTCTTTCTGCACTACTTTTTTTATACACGACTATCTTCCCTTAAAAAAAATAACCCAGTCATGCACAATCTGCACCAGAGTCTCACCCGCAGGGAGCCATAAAAACACTACCTTTTCCCACACATCAGGCCCAGGGCTAAACCTCTGGACAAAACTAGAAGACTGACTTTACATTTTTTACTTATAAAATTGCAAACATCTTTTAGTTTGAGTTGATACCATCTCAGGATGTGTTGAAGCCTTTCCCACAACAAGGGGAGAAAACAAACTAACTAACAATAAACAGAAAGTTGTCTCCACCCTCCTTCTCCACATTATTCCTAGATTTGGCCTCCCCAGTGCCATTCAGAGTTATAATTGCCCAGATTTCATTAGCCAGATCACCTCTTAAACCTCACAGGCCCTAAAAATTCAGGGGCACATACCTGTGCCTTACAGGCCCCACTCATCAGGAAAAGTAGAACAAATGAACAACATCCGTAAACAACATCTCACTAAATTAGTAGTCCAACACAAACAAGACTGGATTAAATTCCTCCCCATCGCTTTACTCATCATTTTCTCCACCACTCACGAACCTCTCTTTTACAGCCCTTTTGAAATAACATATGACAGAACTATTATTCTGGGCCTAGGATTCTTTCCAGGCTCTATTATAGGAAACTATTTTCCCATCCTCCAGAAAACCAGGGACAAACTTAGAAGAACAATAATCAGCTCTTACCCCAACCCTCAGCAGAGAAAATCAGAGATCAATTGTCAGGGCAGCAAGTTTTCCTCAAATCTCCCTTGCCCCCCACAGGACTCTATCTCCTCCATGGAAAAGTCTTCACACCATTCTTCACAGCAACCCCACAGCTGTTCACCTCATGGATCCCCTCCCGCTAGTCTGGATCCATAGATACCAAATAAAGCTTTGTCCTACAGAAAAACTTCCAACACTGAATGAGTCCCACAGGAAATCGCAAGTACTATCCTCCACAACCTTAAAACTCCCCAGGATCCCCCAAAAGTCCACTTCCCCATAAATGTGTAATATCTCTCCCTGATTCTTTTCTTTTCTCCATGACTTTTCTCAAGATGCTTTGCTACTGTCACATGTTCAAAACTTGGATGACCTCTTTGAAGCCTTTAAAGATCTGTTGCTACAAGGCACCTTCCATGTCTTTACCTCTGGGGGGAAAAAAAAAAGTCCTCGTCCTAATTCTTTTCCTTCTGGCTACCCCTCCTCTCAGTTCTGACCCTTCTCCCCTCCCCATTGCCCTCGACTGAATGCACAGCTGTCTTTCTACCTGACGCTCATATATTTGTAAATACCTTACTAACCCCCATTCTCATGTCTATTATGCTCAATTCTTACCTGAAATCCCCCTTTTCGCTGGCTATACTTACATTCCAGCACAGTGTTATGATGTTACCAAAGCTTATGAATGTTCTTATAAAGGAAAGAAGTACTATAACAGTAAAATAAAAAATGCTAGAAGCCTTTGAGGTAAAGTTAGGGCTACTGCTTGCTGGACATACCTCACACATGCAAGATTATCAGATGGAGTTCGGGACATAGTATGTCAGTAAAAGACAAAACAAATCACAAAACAAACTCTTGTTCAATCTAACCTCACCACCCTATAAAAGATTGGGTCCCACTGGCCTGTGAGACATACAGCAACACCCCCTTATTCCCTGGCTCTTAAACACCTCTTTCTCAGCTTCCCAGAACTTTTTCTCTTTCCTCGCCCCCTCGGGATGCTGGATGTGCCTTTCTTTACACACAAATCTTCTCAAACCTACACTGGTACCTGACACATAAACTCTTCCATTCTGGCTGAAAATAACACAGCTCTGTTTGGCCCCATAACTAAAGACCTTCTACATCTGGTCTCCCCAAATTTAACCTGCTTCAATCTCACAGGTACAGAAAGGTCTATAGGCTTTATAAAACTTGATCTCTGTTCTCTCAACTCAACTTTAACCTTATCTGCTTCCTATTGTGCCCTTCCAGGTATATTCCTCCTTTGCAGCCACACCATTTATTGGTGCCTACACACTAAAAATTCTGGTCTTCACACTTGAGTTTTCTTTACCCCCCCCCCTTCGAGTTTTCTTTGTGAATTACTTCTCCATAATTCAGGCCATGATACATCCCCCTACTTTAAAAAAAGAGAGAGATAGAGAGAGAGAGAGAGAGACATTATCTTCCCTGTACTCCTCAGAACAGGCATATGGCTGGAATTGTCACAGATATTGCAGATATTAATACATCAACCAATTTTTACCATCAACTCTCCCTAGATCTGAATGAAGACATGGGAAGAATGGAAGAGTCTTTAGTAACCCTAAAATCCAAAATTAATTCTTTAGCTGCAGTGGTACACCAAAATAGCCAAGTCTTAGATTTAACTACAGCATAAAAAAGTGGTGCATGTATTTTATTGGGAGAAGAATGTTGCTTCTTTGTTAACCAGTCAGGAATAATCATGAGTAAAGTAAAAGAACTCTGCAAATGGATCAAACAGAAACAAACAGATCCTGAATCATCTAATTCTTTGTCCTTATTTGATTCATGGACTCTTTGGTTATTGTCTATGATAAGAGCACTAATTATGATTTTTCTCATTCTCAGTTTTGGACCAGTAATCCTCCATCTCATCTCTTTATATATTGACTAGGTAGTCACTTTGAAATCAACTTCTCATATCCTTTCCCTGTGTGGATATCAACCAGTTCAAACTGAAGACCCAAACGTGTTCGTGTAAACATTACTCCCTTCCCCCACTCCCTTCTTCCTCCCCATTTTACTTTTTCTTACAAGCAGCCAGCACTGCCCCTCATCCTGCAGGAAGCAGTCAAAAAGATACCATGCCCACCATCCTGCCTTCTTATAATAGACTAAAAAGACTGAGATGGTACAGTCAAATGTAGGAACCCTGCCGAAATAGACCAGACACACCTAAATGGATCAACACACACCCTCCTGATCGATGTCCCACCCAGGAAAGTTGAACAGGCCAACTTTCCCTCATCCACCATTACCCACATGCTGACTTCTTTCTCGAACTCAGCTCAACCCCATCAGGGTGGAGTAAAGTCTGGTGTTGCCCACACAGAGCCTGGATTCCATTTTTCTTTCATTTCACATCTCAATAATTTCTATTTTTAGTCTTTGACCTCTCAGCAATCATGATGGGAAAACTGAGAATTACAGAGGGATAGTGATATCTGGGCTACTTGATCTTTAGTGTTATGTCCTGTGTGCTTTACATATAGCATCTGATTTAACCTTTTCGACAATGTCATGAGAGAGGAATCCAAGATGGCAGATTAGCCGATATGGCCTCAACAGCTGTTCTTGGTGAAATCAGGGAGAGTAGTCTCCAGCTACTCCTTACTGGATTGTCCTGCCCAGAAACATTATTGCAAGGGCACAGCAAGAAAGAAAGAGACTCCGGGAGCCAAGAAGACTTGTAGCAGAGGAATATTGCATAGAAAGCAGGTTTGAGTGAGTCTGAAAACCAAGGAACTAAGCCTACACACAGAATCCCTGAGAGATCCAGGACCCAACCGAAGGACTTGCTCTAACTCCATCTGCTGGGCATGAGCAGACACAGTTGAGCTTACCTCCATGGAGACATGGAAAAGTTGGACAGATCCCACCAACCACAAAAGCTCCTTTGTGGTTTCATGGAACTGTTTGGAGGGTCAAAGCACATCTCCCATAAAATCTGATGAAATTTTTAGGCTCCTAATCCTATAGGTATTGACTCCCACAGTAATCATATCTATGTTATTTTTTTTAAAAAAAGGAAAAGAACAAGTCTCCACAGCAACTAGCTAGTAACTACCTGCCCCTGCAATGCCCACCAAAGGAAGCTGCTTTTTCTTAATTTCTTAACCCCAGAGCATCACCTGGTGCCCAGGCCACATATCACAGTGTGTGTGTGTGTGTGTGTGTGTGTGTGTGTGTGTGTGTTTTTGTTCTTCTTGGAGAACAACCTAGTATGTGTGTATGAAAATTCCAAGTCATTATACATAGATTTTTAATATTTTTCTAATTTTATTTTTTATAATGGCAAGGTTTTTATATTTTGTGTGGGTTTTCCTTCATTTTTTTCTATTTTTCTTCCTTTTCTTTTTCTTCTAATCTCTCCATCTATGTGGAGATAAGATATATCTGTCTATTTATATATGTATATGTATAATTTTTTCAATATTCTCATCTTTCCTTCCTAAATGTCTCAAATTATAACAAAGATATACCCTTATTTTATTTTTTCATTGGACTGTTTTATTATATTTTGTTTTGTATTTTATTTCTGGGACAGAGTCTTGCTCTGAGTCCCAGGCTAGGGTGCCATGTTATTGGCCTGGTTCATGAGGGATTTAACCACCTGGGCTAGGGTATCCCTCAAGCTTTGCACTCCATAGGGACTGTATTGGTAGGTCCTCTCCACAACACATGGCTGAGTTTTTTTGATCCATGTTGGAGGCAGGGTATTACTCTTTCTCAGGCTAGTAAGGACCTCCAAAACTCAGAAGATCCATCTGACCTATCTTCCCAGATTTCTGTGATTATAGGTGTTGGTCATCAAACCCTGAACAAGACTGCTAATGTTCCTGTTTTTCTCCTACCATACTTATTATTCCTTTCTTCTTTTTCTTTTTTTGCCTTTTTAATTAGTTTTCTTTTTCCTTCTATTCTCCCTTCTTCCTCTTTACTATTTTCTTACTTTTTACCCTGTACAAAAAGGCCACTCCAATAAAAATCCAAGCACAGACACAAGAAAATTTACAGAGGAGGAAGTGAAAAGAGGAAATAGGAGAAAAAAGTCAACAAGTAGAAAACACACAGGTGGAGGGACCAACATAAAACTCTAGCAACATAAAAATCCAGAACAGGCTCAGCCCCTGTGACTCAAGCAGCTAAGACTCCAGCCACATACACCTGAGCTGGTGGGTTTGAATCCAGCCCAGGCCTGCCAAACAACAATGACAGCTGCAACCAAAAAATAGCCAGGCATTGTGACAGGTGCCTGTAGTCCCAGCTACTTGGGAGGCGGAGACAGGGCAATCACTTGAACCCAGGAGTTGGACATTGCTGTGAGCTGTGGTGCCACAGCATTCTACCCAGGGTGACAGTTTGAGGCTCTGTCTCAAAAAAAAAAAAAAAAAAAAAAAAATCCAGAACAGATTCAATTCTCCCCCACGAAGGAATTATGAAGCAGCTACTACAGAGAATCCTACCTACAAAGAAATGATGGAAATGACACCAAGGGAATTTATAATATGAATGGAAAAAATTAAGGAATTAAAGGGAAAGTGGAAAACCAAAAAAAGGAATTTCAAAAACTGACCCAAGAAAAGAATAAAAGATACAATTAAATTAGAAAGGATATATCAGAGCTTAACAAATTGAAGGAGGCATTTAGGGAACTTAAAGATGCAGTAGAAAATATCAATAACAAACTAAACTATGGAGAAGAAAGTTTTTCACAGCTATAGGATAAGGCTCTTGAGCTAACTCAGGCATTTAAAGAGGCAGAAGATTGTTCACTCAAAGAATTATGAGACTTCTGAAGCATACAAACATATGAATTATATGTATCCATGAAGGAGAAGAATATTGACCCAAAGCTGTAGAAGCCCTACTTGAGGATATCATAAATGAAAATTTCCTAAGCATCACTAATGATTCTGTCACATATCTTTTCAGATGAATGTCTAACCTGAGTTTGTCTCAATAAAAACAGAACATTTTCTAGACACATTATAATGAACCTGATGAAGGTCAAAATGAAAATGAAAATTCTACAAGCAGTTAGGTATAAGCATCAGATTAACTACAAGGGTAGAAACATCAGGGTGACAGTGGACTTTCGAACAGATTTTGTACAATCCAGAAGAGAGTGGTCACCTGCCATGAATTTTCTCAAACAAAACAACATCCATCCTAGGATCCTGTATCACCAAACTGAGTTTCATATTCAATGGACAAACCAAATATTTTACTGACAAGCAAGCAATGAGAAAAATTGCCACTATAAAACATATCAAGCAGGAAGTATTCAGAATTATATTACACACAGACCATCATATTGGACCAGCAAAGACACCTGAAAATGAAAGGTCAAAGCCTAGCTTCAACAATAGCCCAAGTGACAAAAGAGGAATGAGACTCCCACAAAAAAAAAAAAGACAAAAAGCACTCCACTAAATTAATAAATATACTCAACAAATGTGAATGTCTTGAATTCCCGACTGAAAAATCACAGCCTGACTGGCTAGATAAAAAAGTAGAAGCCAACTGTATGTTGTCTACAACAAACATATCTAACCTCGAAGAACAAAACAAGATGTAGGGTGTAGGGCTGGAAAACAATATTTTGGGAAAACAGAAATTATTAGAAAGGAAAAGTAAAATTTTAACTGTAGATATGATTGAATTTAAACAAAAAAGGAAAGAAAAAGATGGACAATAGACTGATCACGGAAACAATATAACAAGAAAGCATATCAATTCAAAATATATAAATGCACACTAAATACTCCTAAATCTATAAAATTAACCATAACTTGTCTGAGCAATATGACATCCTATAACTGCATAACAGCTGAGTTCATTCACACCCCACTGATAGAACTGGACAGATACTCTAAACAGAAACTAAAGTAACAAGGGTCTTAAATACAAACCTAAAATAATTAGAATTAGTAGACATATACATAGTATATCACTCCAATACTATTGATTATACTTTTTTCTCACCAGCCCATGGAACACGCTCCAAAATTAACCATATTCTAAGATGCAAATCAAACCTCAACAAAATTAAAAGATTAGAAATTATATGATGCATCTTCTTATTTAATTACAAATTAGTAAGAGGATGCCAATGTTTAGGTTACATTGCTTTCAATTCTATGGTCAAGTTCAAGTTGTAATTGGGCCCATCACCCTAGGATAATGTTGAACAACATCACATTGTCCACATTAGGTGATAACCGGCCAATTATACTCCCTCCTCTTTCCATTCTCCCTACTCCCCCTCCCCTTTCCCACCTATTCTCTCCCCCTTTCTAAACTATATTTGTGTTTTATCTTTTGTGTGAGCATATAATTTTTATATATTGCTTTCATGTTAATATTAAATACATTGGAATTTTTTTGTTGTTGTTCCTATGTCACTTTGCTAAGAATGTGGAAATAAACCCATTTCTTGGTGGGCAAAATACTTGAACAAAAACTTCTCTGAAGAAGAGAGGCACATGGCCTACAAACACATGAAAAAATGCTTGTCATCTTTAATCTTCAGAGACATCAAAATCAAAACTATTTTGAGATATCATCTGACTCCAGTAAGATTAGCTCACATCACAAATCTCAGGACGTCAGATGTTAATGTGGATGCAGGAAAAGGGAACCCTTCTACACTACTGGTGGGAATGAAAACTAATACAGCCCTTTTGGAAAGAAGTTTGGAGAATACTCAATTAACTGAAAGTAGACCTACCATTCACTCATGCAATTCTTCTAGTAGATATATATTCAGATGATCAAAAATCAATTTGCAACAAAGAAATTTGCACCAGAATATTTATTTCACCTCAATTCATAATTGCCAAGACATGGGAGCAGCCTGAGTGCCCATCAAATCATGAATGGGTTAAAAAATTGTGGTATATGTATACCATGGAATACTACGCAGCCATAATAAATATGGAGATTTTAAATCATTTATGTTTACCTGGATGCAGATGGAATATAGTATTCTTATTAAAGTATCTTAAAAATTGAACAAAAATTATCCAATGTACTCAATACTACTATGAAACCAACATATAATCATTTACACATTCATGTAAATGATAAAACATAACTATAGTGTAAAAAGAAAGAGGGAAGTGGAAGATGAGGGGAGAAGTGGGAGAGGCTGGGAACAGAAAGGATATTTGGTGGGACATCACCTAAGGTGCATACTACAATGGTATTTTTCAAAATTATTAAGAATGGAGTACAAATGTCTTACAACAACAAATAAGCAATTGAGGTGATGGTTATGTTAATCAGTTCGATGGAAGCATTCCAAATTATTTATGAAATCAGCACATTGTACCCCAGAAATGCATTAGTGTACACAGTCATGATTTAATAAAATATATATATATATATATATGTGGCTAGACACCATCCACATAAAAACAATAGATGTAAAATGTCCATCTTTTCTTGCAGAATAGTACTACATGATACAAATATACTACAGTTTTTTTTAATTCATTCATCAGTTGATGGGTTTTCAGTTACTTCCATGAATTGGAAAGTGTGAACTGAGCTTTAATAAACATTCTAGAACAAATGTCCTTCTGGTGATATGACTTTTGATATCCTGGATGGCTACCTAGTACTAGAAATACAGGATCAAATGTAAGGTCAACTTGTAGTTTTTAGAGAATTCTGAGACAGAGACAAGATGGCTGACTGAAACCAGCTTTCCACACAGGCTCCCGTCCAGAAAGAGAGTTAAAGGACAAAAATTTAGCAAGTAACCTGGTGGATTTGAGCAGCACCAAGAGAGGTTAAAGAATGCACATCAACCCTGCTGAGGCGAGCTGCGACCACAAAAATACAAACAAAAGGTACAAAATCCATCACCAAGCAGACGGGAGTCCCCTCTCCAAGGAGAGAGGCTTGGAGGGTCCCACAAACAAATGAGCAGAGTTCAAAGGTCCTCCCACTACACTCCACGGGAGAGACCCTCTAAAAACTGGACCCACCTCCCCTACTAGGGTGCCATGGCATTCTCTTGCCAGGCATAAAACTGTATAAAATTGTACATATTCTCCACCTGCAACCCTGAGCTCCCAGCACTCCCATCCACTCTCACTCTGGGGTCTGGAGGCCTGTCCCCCAGGAGTCCAGACCCTTGGGTGATTTCTCGAGGGGTGTGAACAGTGCCTAAGCTGCAGCTGGTCAGCGCTGACTCTGGGGCATGGGAGTGAGGAGAGGACAGTCGGCTGAAAGGGAACCATACCAGAGCAGCAGTTCCCGGTGGCACAATCCAGCAGCCTTCTTGTAGCAGCAATATAGCTCACACCTGGATATTCTGAAGCCACACTCCCTGTCTCCCTGAGCTAGCAGAGGAGGCTGGCAACCACCCATGAGTAAAGGATTTGCCTTACCAACTCAGACCTGGTAAGCTCCCAGGGCGGGGCTGATCCAGAGGACTGCTTTACTGAGCCTAAGACACACCTGGCCCTCAGGGGATCATCAGCCTATAGATAAAGGAGGGCAGCAGGATAGAACAGACAGTAACTTCAATCAGGGGTGGGGCTGAACCTCAGTGAACACTCCCCAACCTTCATCAAGCACCCGAGGTTGTCAGGCCTCACCTCCTCCTGCTAGATAGAGGCAGAGCACAGCAGCCTGGCAGATTTCCTTGTGATTCAGGCAGGTGCAAAACCCTGAAGTACCTGTTCACTACAGGAACTGGGTCAGCCAACTGCAGGGCTATCAGTGACTGGGTCTGACAGTGGTGCAAGGGGGAAGGAGGCATCAACCTTCCCAGACTGATCTATGGGCTGGGTGACTCCTGATTCCATGCAGCATGGGAGCATGCCATATCAGAGTAGTCACCAGACACCTATGATCCACTTCCCAGAGAACTCTTAAATTCTCCTACCCAAGACAGGTGGTGACTGAGACAATTGATTTGGACCTTTTAAACTGAGCCAACCACCTGAGGATTATTCAGGGGGAGCCAGGGTGTGTGGTTGTAGGAAGGTTTGATTTTCCTTTCCAATTGTTGCCAGTGGTGAGTGGGGTGACTTAATTGCTGATATTTCTCCACAGCTGAGACTTCAACCGAGAGTAATTGTTTCATTAGGGTCGAACAAAAACCAGCTGAAAACTAGACAGAACCACTTAGCCCCACCACACAAAACAGGGCTCCAGTTCTTCAGGCCACCTCACTGTACGGGTCCTCAACAAAGCTCCAGGGGAAAACTCAAAGAGAGTAAAATAATCATGGGGCAGAATCAGTGGTAAAACTCTGGTAAAATAAATAACCAGAATAGATCAACCCCCCAAAGGAAATATATGGCAGATGCAATTGAAGATCTTATTTATAAACAACTGGCTGAGATGTCAGAAATAGAATTCAGAATTTGGATTGCAAACAAGATTAATAAAGTGGAGGAAAATTGAAATTAAAACTTCAAGCAGCAATTCAAAAGTTGGAATAAGGAATTTGAGGAGAAATTCACAAGTTGTCTCAAGAATTTAATGAATTTAGAGACAAAACCACCAAAGACTTAGACACACTGAAGCAAGAATTTGCATCCTTCAAAGATCTGAAAAATACAGTAGAATACCTGAGTAACAGAGTGGAGCAAGCATAAGAAAGAATTTCTGACATTGAAGACAAAGCCTTTGAATGCTCCCAAACTCTCAAAAAGGAAGAGAAATGGAGAGCAAAAATGGATCATTCTCTCAGAGAGCTCTGGGATAATTCGAAGAAGGCCAATATCTGACTTATTAGAGTCAATGAAACCAATGAAGTGACCTCACTAGACACACAGGCACTTCTCCATGAAATTAGTAAGGAGGATTTTCCAGAAATGCCTAGACATACTGAAATTCAGATAGCAGACAGTTTTAGAACCCCAGCACAACTCAACCCCAATAAGACATCCCCCAGGCATATCATAATTAACTTCACTAAAGTTAATATGAAGGAGAAAATTCTCAAAGCAGCCAGACAAAAGAAAGACATTACTTACAAAGGGAAGAATATTAGAATGACTTCAGATCTCACTGCTGAATGTTTTCAAACCAGAAGAGGGTGGTCATCAACTTTTAATCTCCTAAATCAAAATAACTTTCAACCCCAGATCCTATATCCAGCTAAACTCAGTTTCATTTATGATGGAGAAATTAAATACTTTAATGACATTCATATGTTGAGAAATTTGCCATAACCAAACCAGCTCTTTAGGATATTCTCAGATCAATCCTCCAGAATTACCAACCCAATTCTCTATCACAAAAGTAATCTCACTCAGAAACTTTTGATCAAACTCCAACTTCCACACTGGCAAAAGGATTAAAAATGTCCACTGGACTTTTGAAAAACTCGATACCTAAAATATTACCAGGCTTATCAATACTTTCCATTAATGTGAACAGCTTAAACTGTCCTGTAAAGAGGCATAGGTTAGCTGACTGGATACAAAAACTCAGGCCAGATATTTGTTGCATGCAAGAATCACATCTTAACTTAAAAGACAAATTTAGACTCAGGGGGAAAAGATGGTCTTCCATATTTCAGGCAAATGGTAATCAGAAAAAACAAACAAACAGGTGTTGCAATTCTATTTGCAGATACAATAGGCTTTAAACCAACAAAAGTAAGAAAGGATAAGAATGGTCACTTCATATTTGTTAAGGGAATAACTCAATATGATGAGATTTCAATTATTAATATCTGTGTAACCAACAAGAATGCACCTCAATTTATAAGAGAAACTCTAATACACATGAGCAACTTGATTTCCTTCAACTCCATAATAGTCTGAGATTTTAACACTCCTTTGGCAGTGTTGGATCGATCCTCCAATAAGAAGCTGAGCAAAAAAATTTTAGACTTAAACCTAACTGTCCAACGTTTATATTTAGCATACATAAACAGAACATTTCATCCCAACAAAACTGAATACACATACTTCTCATCAGCTGACGGAAATAATTCCAAAATCGATAACATCTTAGGTCACAAATCTAACCTCACTAAATTTAAAGGAATAGAAATTATTCCTTGCATCTTCTTGGACCACCATGGAATAAAAGTTGAGCTCAGTAACAACAGAAATCTTCATACTCATACAAAAACATGGAATTGAAATAACCTTATGATGAATGATAGCTGGGTCAGAGATGAGATTAAGAAGAAAATTGCTAAATTTGGGGGAAAAAAATGACAATGAAGACACGAATTATAAGAACCTGTGGGATACCACTAAGGCAGTCATAACAGGAAACTTTATGGCACTGAAAGCCTTCCTCAAGAGAACAGAAAGAGAGGAAGTTAACAACTTAATGCAACATCTCAAGCAACTGGAAAAGGAAGAATATTCCAACCCAGAAACAAGTTGAGGAAAAGAAATAACCAAAATTAGAGCAGAATTAAATGAAATTGAAAACTAAACAATTATACAAAGGATCAATAAATCAAAAAGTTGGTTTTTTGAAAAGGTCAATAAAATAGATAAACTTTTGTCCACCTAACCTGGAAAAAAAAGAGTATAATGTCTAATCTCATCAATCAGAACAGACAAAGACGAAATAACAACAGACTCCTCAGAAATTCAAAAAATCCTTAATGAATATTACTAGAAAATTTATTCTCAGAAATATGAAAATCTGAAAAAAATTTTCCAACACTTGGAAGCACGTCACCTTCCAAGACATACCCAGAATCAAGTGGAAATGTTGAACAGGCCCAGATCTAGTTCTGAAATAGAATCAACCGTACAAACCCTCCCTAAAAAGAAAAGCCTGGGATCAGATGGTTTCACGTCAGAATTCTACCAAACCTTTAAAGACGGATTAGTACCTATATTACTCAACCTGTTCCAAAAGGTAGAAAAAGAAGAAATACTACCCAACACGTTCTATAAAGCAAACATCACCCAGATCCCCAAACCAGGAAAAGACCCCACAAGAAAAGAAAATTATAGACCAATATCACTAATGAATAAGATACAAAAATATTCAACAAGATCCTAACAAACAGAATCCAGCAACACATCAAACAAATTATACATCATGACCAAGTTGGTTTTAACTGAGGGTCTCAAGGCTGGTTCAATATCCATAAATCTATAAGTATAATTCAGCACATAAACAAATTAAAAAACAAAGACCATATGATTCTCTCAATTGATGCAGAAAAAGCTCTTGATAATATCCAACATCCCTTCATGATCAGAACACTTAAGAAAATTGGTATAAAAGGACCATTTCTTAAACTAATAGAGGCCACCTACAGCAAACCCAAAGCCAATATCATTTTGAATGGAGTTATACTGAAATCATTTCCACTTAGGTCAGAAACCAGACAAGGCTGCCCATTGTCTCCATTGCTCTTCAACATCGTAATGGAAGTTTTAGCCACCACAATTAGGGAAGAAAAGGCGATCAAGGGTATACATATAGGTTCAGAAGAGATCAAACTTTCACTTTTCGCAGATGATTCTGGAAACACTAGAGGCTCTACTACAAAACTCTTAGAAGTGATGAAGGAATTCTGCAGCATCTCAGGTTACAAAATCAACATTCGTAAATCGGTAGTCTTTATATATACCAACAATAGTCAAGTTGAAAAAAGAGTTAAGGAC